>UCOM01002830.1:0-22447 GCA_900474385.1 Ormyrus pomaceus | reverse complement strand
TTGTACAACCCCCCCCCCCCCCCCCTCTTACATATCCCTTCCTGATTAATTTCGAACACGATCGAATAACAATTTGGGAGGATTATTAAATTACCTCTCGCTTTACACTGAATTATAATTAAAACAACGCTTCGAATCAACGTTTAATTGGAAAAGTAAAAATAATTTGTCCATAAGCAGGAGAAAATATATATAAAATAAAAAATTAGCAAAAGATAATTGAACGATAAAATTTATCATCTCGCAACTAATCAGATTCGAGCTATACCTTAAACTTCCTCGACGTTTGCGCTGCCGCGCATCAAGAGACAAAGTAAAGTCGATCCCAGCCTCGAGCCGCGCGAAAAAGTAGGCACGTCCCCGCGAGCAAGTCTATACATATATAGCGCGCGAGAGCAATCGATAATTCGTTATTAAAGTCATGAGCGCAATTAACGGCATCCGTTTCGCAGCCGCGAGTCTCCCCGAAGTGCGAAACGTCGCGCTCGCGCAAAATTGCCGCCGCTCTCGAACTTGCCCGTAAATCATGCAGCGTGTGTCGACTCGGGAGCGCGGCGGTTACTTAAACGGCAAATTACCGGGGCGACGGGGGGAGGAGAGAACTAAACTTCGAGCCGAGTTATTCATATAGAAAAGGGGAACGGAGCGATCCCTGCGTCTTCATTAATGGTAATGATCGTGAAAGGAAACGCCGCGCGCGCGATTTGTATTCAGGTCGCGGCTGAATTTTCCGATCTCCCACCTTTTCTCCCCCCCCCCCCCCGGCGGAAGGGTTCGCTATCGTTATCGGGGGGAGAAAGTGGGCCAGGATGAACTGCTGAGGAATTCTATTTTTGAGGCGCCGATCGACGCCCCGAGATTGCGCTATCGCGATTTTTCGAGGAGCTACGAGGAGCGGATAAATAAGGAGCCCGAGATTTGCGGAGATGAGGGCGATTTGTTGCGATTATGCTTTATTGAAAGTGTGATTGCGGATTTAACCGAGTTGTGAAAAGACGTTTTATAAACTTTCTAAAGGAGCAGTGCTGGAGTAAATGTTTACCGAAATTCTTTCTGGAAATAGTTTTGTTAGAAGGAGTACATGTATCATTAACAGGGTTATCTCATGCAATTTTAATAATTAAATAATTGTGCAAGAAGGCAATATACTGAAAAAGTGTTCCCTTCAAGTTACCCATGTAAAAATAAAATTGTATGAATTTTTATAAAAAAATGATTTAATTCTTTTGATCCTCTTTATAAAGAAACATATGTACAAAATTAGTTACTGTCTCTTTTTCGATGAATTTATTTTCAGCCAAAAGCTGTAGAGTTATAAATAAAGAATTAATTTAAACGATCAAGATTGATTTTTGTTTCACACAATCAAAAGACACAGTGACACATTTATTAATAACGTTCACTAATTACCACGTTAGAAATTTCAATTTACATCTCAACCTCGGGGCAATAATCGTCATATATTGACATTCAAAGGGGGAAAGACAATATTACAGGGCTGCGCGTCGCATATTGCAAAACGACTGTTTTATTAAAATTCTTACCCAGGCGGATCAGATATCAGTTGGTCAAAGTACATTGTCAAAGTAATATTTGCGGTCGGATCACAATAACATGCATTTTCATTTCTACGTGCCTTCTTTGGCCTTTTCTATGCCTTTGTCCGGATTTTCCGCTTTAATTTCATATCTGACTGGTCAGAGCTGCCGCGTCGCTGAAAGGAAGGAAATGAAGAATGTGCATCGTCGAATACAATACGCCCGACTGAATTAAATCATGCACGTAGGAATAATAATTCGCTGCCTTGTCATTACGGATGTGCACCGGGATATTATACACAGGTTTGCATGTAATCTCGGAAGCATAAATTGTCTTTCATCTTTCGTTTTCAGGAGATTTGTCTTTTGGTTATTGCTAGAAATATATTTTTGCGTAGTACCTAATAGAATTAAGATGATATTAGGGTTTGGTAAATTTTAATACATTTTTTTCATAATTTGATAAGTTTAAATCTTTGAATTTTGAAGTAGTTTGAATTGAATTAAAATTATTAAAGAACGCGATCAGGAATTCCTTAATTTTCGATTGAATGAAATTCAAAAAAGTATTCTTAATATTTTCATTCATACGCAACAACTAAATTAATTGAATTATTGACAGAAAATTATCCTTGCTTTGCTAAAAACACAATCGAATGCAGAAGACACAACAGGTGTAGCATGTAAAACAGGCAGTAACTAAAAAGGTTAAAAACCTACTCCACTCCAAACAACATTCTTGAATTATATACGTAGACTGCCCTAAACAGAAGATACTTTCATATGAAAATGCACCACCCCCACGATAAAACAGCCCGAATATAAATTTCGCTAATTAACAAATTTCGCGCCGACCCAACTGTCCCGTAAAACGAGAATTTTTTGCGTCTGCCGAAACTCCCCGCTCGCGCTTTAATAACTCTAATCTCGTTTAATCTCCAATACCTATGCAGTCATTCGCGGGCCGACGCTCCTTTGTTTTCTCGCGCGTATTTCCACCTACGAAATTTCAGACGCGAAAATTCACGCCGAGCGTTTCTGGGGCGCGACGGTACGGCTTTCAGCGGGCGCAGGAAGTCGAGTTTCTCCGAGGCTCTACCCCCTCCCGACCCTTTTTTTTTCTTTTTCTTTGAAAACGAGCAATTAAAAATGCACGCCGCGTTGATTCCGAAACACGAGGGGAGGGAGACGAATTCTTGATGAGAATGGGGAGCTTTATGGAGCTTATTTGTGCGCCGGGCACAATACCTCAAGCGTTTAATTATGTTTCAATTGTTCGGCTTTTAGGCAGTTCGTTGCCGAACTTTGGCGAGCTCGTTCGAATTGTAGGCGTATTTTATTGTTGCGCGAATTGTGTTTTAGAATTTTTTTTTTCGCCTACAATTGCTTGTCTGTACAAACTGAAATTATCAAGATCTTTTGATACTTTCGAAGAAGAGAAAATGCAGATTTTCAATTCTCGAAATTTTTACGATAATATTTAAATGCATTTTCATGGTAGAAAATTATTATTTACATGTAGCAAAAATTTCTACTTAAAACTGAGGTGGATTACCTATCTTTAATGTTTTATTATGTCCTCCCATTATCCTTTAAAACTACTGCAATTTTAACGAAAGGAATAAGTACATGAATATTTTGCTTTATCCCAGAAATAAGCCATAAATCTACTTCCCAAGGCTCTCCGTGCATACAAACGACGACATACTCACACGTCATACTTTTCATCGCCAGGCTGCAGGCGCCTGTAAATCACCGAAAACCCAGTCCTTCCTCCAGCCATAAGCCGCGGCTATCCTCCTTCTTTAAACAGATTCAGCGCGCCAAAAATAATGCCGAATATCTTGGCCGGCCGAGGGAAACGATCCATTTATCCTCTCCGTAATCCTCTTTATCTGGAAAAGGTTGGCCCGGCACGGCCTTCTTAATTAAAATAGTTCGCCCCCCGGCCGCGAACTCGGCTTTTTACGAACCTCCGCGGTACGACGGGTTGCCCCTCCGCGAGGGGCGGAGGAGAACGCCGCGTTATCTTGACGAGCGCAGATATCCAATTTTTCCTATTAAAAGCCGAGAGAGGCGAGATAAACCGCGCCCCCCGTTGCTTTCGCGGAGGCGTTTATTCGCCGCGGATCTCGCGAAAAAAAAAACGAATGCTCGCTCTAATGCTTCGCTTGTTAGCGGCTCGCGTATTTTTAGGTAAAGTGAGTCAAAAGACACTCGTGCGCGCGAGTAATCTGCGCTTTTTTTGGCCGGGAAAAGAGAAAATTGAACGCCGCCGGGCAAGATATTGTTTGAGCTTCGTTTTGATGACTTTCGGCTGTATTAGGTGGGCCTTTGAGTGGAAAAAATTGCTATCTGCCAGCGTATAAATGGGATAAAGGCGACACAACTATAACTCTTTTATTTGTTTTGAAGATTAAAGTCTGAACAAGATGAGTGTATTTTTTCTGGAAAAAAGCCGAGATGATATCTATACAAAAAAATACAAAGGAATGTATGAAATCGAATATTTTCAAAGGATTTTTCTGTATGCTTATTGGCTTAGAACAACTGCAAACCATATATGAGAAAATAAATACTTTTTTTTTCACTTTAATTATTGTCAATAATAATTGAATTCAACTAAAATATTTCATTTTAACTTTAATTTATAAATGCTACAAAATCTCTTTTATTGAAATTTTGTTATATTCATAGATAAATTCAACGCAAATTTTGAAATTACAAATAGTGTTCTTATTTTCATGTTATTTTAATAAGCTAAATCTGATTTCATTTAATTATTCTATGGAAAAGTTGTTCAAAGCACTAAAAAGAAAGTAAAGCTGCATATCATAAACAATAAAAGAATAATATAAGGATAAATTAACAATTTCAAATCCAATCGAATTTCCAATGTTTAAAAGCTGCGCCCGAACACATTGCTCGCGAGCGCTAATATTATTTCTAAAAAAAAAAGTTCCAGTATAGTGTTTCTAAAATCTATTTCCGTCCAAGCCCGAATCTCTTAAAAGCTCCAGCAGAAGTATTTTCCACCTTTCAAATAAAGCAGAAAAACTGCATCCAAGCAACAGCATTATAGTCCCGCGGCGTGGCCCGTTATTTCCATCGCATCGCCTCCAAAGCCCCGAGCTCTCTGAACCAAATACCGCCTCTCTCACTCTCCATTGAAAGCTACCTCTCGCCAATTCACCTCCGCGGCTCTCGAAACGAAAACTCCCGCGGCCGCTCTCTCCCGTCTCTTTTTTATTTTCTAATCGCCGAAATCTCCCTCTCTCGCACTTGTCATCGTCGGCGGGACGCTGCCGCACGCACACTTTGCTCACTGCCCGCGCCGCGTGTGCAAAGTGGGATTTGAAAATAACCGAGAGTAGCCGGGGAGAGTGAGTGAGCGGCTCTCTATTAATAGGGCGACTCGCGGGTGTATCTTTGTCGCGCTTGCGAGAGAGTTCAGCAGCGTTGCGTTGCGCCTTCTCGGGGGAAAGCGGGGCGCGCAGGTTCCTTCGTCGGAAAATCGGTTAGTTTATTTGCACTCGCGGCTCCGTCAACATGTGAAAAGCCAATACGCGCGATCAGAGCGCCAAAGGAGCGGAGGAGAGAGAGAGAGAGTTCGAGAGACGACGACGACGACGACGATGTGCACGGGCCGCCTGGAATATCGTGAAAATCGCGCTGGCGAATTCTAAATAAAGCCAAGTGCTATGTGGTGCGAGGGACGAGGAGAACGAAATGGTCGAGCACACGAGCGCCGCTCAGACAACGCAGTCGGGTTCAAGCGAGCGGCAGCGCTGGCAGCGACGTCAGCCGGAAGTGACGAGCGGTCATCATCATCAGCAGCAGCAGCACCACCACCACCGCTTCTCCCTGTTCAGGTGGTTCAGGCGGCGAGACTCGACCTCCTCGGCCGACGGTAGGAGGAGGCACTTGTTCAGGAAGGCCAAGAGGAGGGCCTCGACCTCCAGCAGCTCGTCCTCCAGCACTTTCTACAGCACCGCGACGGTGAGGAGCTTCGCCTTCCACAGCGGGAGGATCCAGAGGGAGGATGCTGGAGACGTGGCACTGACGGCGCAGCAGAGAGGCGGTGTCGTCGGTCCCTTCGCTCCGGGCGCGGCCAAGCTCGTGGAGAAGAGGCGCTACAGCAGGAACGACGAGCCGAGGGACAGGCTGAACGCGGCGGTCACCTGCACCCTGCCCAGCGCCTTCTCCCAGAGGCAGGACATCCAGACGAGGTACTCCCTGCTGCCGGCCAACAGCCCCTTCATCTCGTACGACAGCATCCCGGTCGTCGAGCGCAGGCCAAGGGCGTTCGCGCAGGTTCGACGGGACGGCGAGGTCAAGGCCGCGAGCGTCACCTCGGACACCTCCGTCGCCGGGGTGAAAAGAGTTCACGTCAAGGGGAAGAGGCGCGCTCCCGATCCTCCCGTTCAGAGATCTCCCGCCCATGCGGAGGGGAGCGGTGTCAGACCCGCCAGAGGGAGACGCAAGCGGAGGCCAGCTCCCAAGCCGCCTGGTTACACCGAGACTCTGTCCAGTAATCAGGACACGCTGTCTTCCGGTACGTCGACTGGTATGGACTCCCTTCTGGCGGTGAAGGACTGCCAGACCATCAGCAACGACACGTTGGTGCTGCGCAGAGGGGTTCTGCTGTCCAAGAAGGATGTCAATTCGTCCCCCACCAGCAGATCGCAGTCCAGGACGCCGACGATATCCGTTTGCGACTCCGACGGTGACGTGGTGCTGCTGAACGGGCAAGCTTCCGGCAGTAAAACCAACACGATTCAAAGCAGCATAATGCCGCGGCCGTGGTACAAACGCAACGCCAACGATCATCACTCCGGAAGTGGTGCGCGAGACTCCTCCACGAGCACCAGAAGAGGAGGTGACTTTCTCCGAGGACTCTCGTCCTCGATACCCGCGGAAACGAAGGACGAGAACGCGTTCTCGACTACGTCGTCGACTTCGTCCACGCTGACCTCCTCCTTCCCCTTCGAAGGCTCCCTCTCCAGACTGGGCTTCTTTCATCGCGGCGATCGCTTCCACCACCACGACGACAAGAAGAAGGAGAACAAACGCAAGTCCGGCGTCTCCATCCTCACGAATATCAGCGAGCTCGACAAGGAGGCCGCGGCCATCGTCCAGGAGGAGCAGGCGCGCAATCGAGCCTCCATGATCCTCCAGACCGCCAAGATGGACGAGGAATTCGACCGGCGGATGGGCGCCAACGAGGACATCGTCCAGGAGATCGTCAACTCCTCCATGGAGAGCTCGCCCCGCAGGAGCACCAGGGCTCTCATCTCCAAGTTCAACGCCCTCGGGAACATCACGAAGGTCACCGTGAACTCCGGCTTCTTCGCCAAGAATAATAGCGCCTCGCCGAAGGCCAAGACGAAGCGGTACAGCCAAGGGGGCGGCAACGGGAGGCGAGACAATTTCGCGGACGAGAGGCTGGAGAGGGACCTGTCGAGGTACTTCCTGCCGCATCAGTCGTCGCCGAAGAGAGAGTCGAGCTCGATTTTCACGGAGGTCGTGCTGCAGCCGACTAAAACGAAAACGCCGACCGTTGCTGCAGCGAAGCCGACTGTCGCGGCGGCGGCGACGAGTAGCGCGAGTTGTCCCAAAGCTGGAAAAAGTGATAACGCCGAGTTTGCCAAGTCGTTGGCGGCGGAACTGGACGACGTGGCCACTGGAATAGCTAAGTTAAGACGCGAGCTGGATAACAGACCGAGCAGGATCAACAATGCGACCGCCGACAAAGAGCAGACTCCCGAGGCGAAGAAAGACGCGACACCGCCAGCCGCTACCAAACGAAGCCCGTCCCGAGACAAAGAACTCGCGAAATTCGACAAAGAGTTCACCAAGATCTTCGACGAGATAGACCGGCAGCTCCGCACGAATTCTCGGCAGCCGGCCGCGAAACCCGCGGAGCCCCCCAAAGTCACCGAGGCCTCCATCTCGAACCAGGTCGCCAAGGTGATCGACATCCTCGTGAACGCCGAGAAAGACGCGGCGGCGGCGGCGGCAGCGGCAGCAACAGTCTCGAAAACCCCCCCGGAGGAGGCACGAAACAAAGAGCCGAAGGCAATAAGGCAAACCGTGCGCATAAGCGGCGTCGACGACAAAACGACGGCGGACCTGAAGGAGATGCTCAAGGAGATGAAGCACTCCCTGCCGAAGCGACCCGCCGTCGCCGCCGCCGCCGCCGCCGCCAGAAGTTCCAAGGTCTCCTCCGGCGTGCAGACCAGCGGGAACGTGCGGAAAATCGAGAGAGCCGGCCCGAAAAACGGCGAAATCACTTACGCCAACGTGATCGGGAGCGGAGCGGTGGCGGAAGCGCGGCTCGAGGATAAGCCCAGGGAGGCCAAGGAGGTGAAGATTGATTTGAGGGCTGCCACCGCTGCTGCCACCGTCTCGCCGCTTCTGCCGAGGAAGGACGGAGGCGCTGGAGAGGCGAGTAAGAGGAATGACAACGAGGAAGGTATATATGGTTTTTTCTTCTTACTTTTAAGTGGGATTCACTCCAAGTGGGAATGGGAATGAATCGGTGTTTATGCTTTGGGAACAGTTATTTAAAGAAGGGGGTTGGAAGATGTTTCTTTTATTCGGGCACATTTATTAAACTTTATAGAATTCGAGGTTAAAAGCACTTTTGCAAAATAAGTAAATATTCTATGTATAATTTGAAATTTTTACTCGTTCTTTCGTACTTGAAGCATTCATGCTTTACTTTCATATTTACTCATTGTCGTCGATTCTAAACTTTTATAATTGCAAAAGAAGAATAATAACTTCTTCAGTTGCTCCGAGCATCCGCGGAAAATCAATACATTATCTCCCGTCCCAAAATTAGCCTTTTGACACTCTCATATAGGTCGCAGGCTATAGAAATAGACGTGTAAGACAACAAACGCGGTGTGTGCGCCTCCGAAAACGTTCTCGGAATCTCTCATATATACGCGCGCCGCGCGCCCGTTTTCTGCAAAACAGGTGAGAAACTGGACGAGATAAAGAAACAATACATGAACACCCTGGCCGTGAATCGATTGCTGCGGAAGCTCGAGGCGGCTATCGCCTCGGGTCATCATCAGCAGGCGGCCGGCCTGGCTAAAGAATTGGCGCAGCTGAAGATCCACTGCTCCGTCGTGAGACAGCGATCTTGCGGCGCCAAGGAAAAGCTCAATCTTAACATGTACATAGAAGATAAACAAGCCCATCAGGGGCCCATACCGCTGCAGGTACGAACTGGATGCGTCTTTTACGAAGCAAATGTATAACTTTCGTGATCGTTGGTTTTTTTTTTTTTTTTTTTGACGTTTGAAAGCTTTAAGATGTGTTACAAATTCAAAGGAATGATTTGCTTTTTTATTAGAAAAATGGAATTACTGTTAAAAATGAGTTATATTTGTTTATTTACGTTAATAATAATCTACTTAATGATTCATTAATTATAAGAAACGAGCGTGAAATTTAAGATAAATGACTTCGATCGCAGCGCAAAATTGTTGATAAATGCGCGCAAAGAGGCAAAGATTAAAAAAGAAAGGAATTATTTGCGATTTTGATTTATAACATTTATTATTTATAATACTCTCCGGATTTTCGGAATAGCTCCCGGCAAACATGACAGTGGCTCAGCTGAAGGCCAAAATTCATATTGAATTTGAAATACCGGCGAACGTTCAGCGCTGGATTATCGGCAAAAATTTAGCTGACAATGACGAATCGACCCTCGAGGAATTGCAAGCAGTTGAGGGATCACCTGTATTTTTATACCTCGTGGCACCTCCAGGTACTTGCGAAAAGCCTCTCACTCTCTCTCTCTCTCTCTCTCTCTCTCCTTAAACTCGAGAGAGAAAAAAAAGGAAGATAACGCCTCTTGCATAAATTACTTTTAGATTTGCAGGATAAAGAAGCGATTAAAGCGGATAAGCAGGAGGTCGACGCCGAGGTGGGGGAGGAACGAGCGGAGCAAGTAATAAATGAAAAGAATGACGAGCAAATTCACGAGATAAAAGCGGAAATTGAGCCTGAAGCCAGGGAAGCAGAAGCCGAACCGCAAGCTCGCAAGGTATAATGCAATAAATTATAAACTGAGCGGCGAAATTAAAATGATCCGGGGCGCTTTTAGCGGCACGCGTCAAGTCCTTGCACTCGACTGGAGAATCTCCTTTCGGCTTTCTTCATTCTGTTTGCGGCGCGATAAAACTCGAGTTCTCTGCCGAGATATTGACGAATGAAAGTAAACGTTTTCCTATTGTAGAAGCTATTTATTTCGCTATATATGAATTAGTTATATATTTGAATGATTTGAAACGCAAGCTTTTGAATAAATCGTGATAACATAATTTACAGGAGAGGACAGAATCTCTTTCGAAAGAGGAGAAATTGAAGAGATACGAGGAATTAATGTCGCTTGAAAATTGCGACGTAATTTCGAGTACGGAGCCTATCGAATGTCCGGTTTGTTTTATGATAACAGCTCCAGGCGAAGGTGTGATATTGAGGGATTGTCTGCATTCATTTTGCAGGTATTTCAATTTATCAAACAATATCGCGATTGAAATGTCGCTTATTACTATGTCCGGCTACAGTTTTGAATAGAAATGATAATCAAATTTCGCGCTTATCGAAATTGCATCGGTTAAAAATTTTGCATAAAAAAAATTTGAGAAAATATAGTTTTTAAGCTGCAATTTTTCTTCATTAAAAAAAAATATAAATCAAAATATTGGCTTAATAATAACAAGTAGCATTTATATACTGAATTTCAAACTAAAGTTTTATTATTCTTGCTCCACGTATCGAGCATTAAAAAAAATAACGCGAACAATTTAAGATTCATAATGCGTTGTAATGAAAATTTTACAATCAATAATATTTTTTACTGCTACTTTTTATTAATAATAAAAAACAATATAAAGAAAAAATTTAAAAGAATTTCCGCTTAATATTCACGCCAAGCGATGTTTTAAAAAGCTTTATATTTTAATATGCGGTAGAACTTATGAATTGTTACGTTTAAAAAAATTTCAATCATTTTGATTTTACAAAATATTTCATTGATAAGAATTATAATAATTTTTATAGTATTCAATAAAAGTTTACAAGCAACAAAATTAAACGCGGATTCATTTAAATTTGTAATTTTGTTTTTTTTAAATATTATTTCAAATTTTTACCGAGCATTAAAATTTGAATTTTTAAGCTTCTTGAATTTCACGTACAACAGATCTTGGCGTAACGTGGTGGGTGGATTTCTGGTAGTAAATAATAAAGTTCGCCACTCGTAATTCATTTTAATAGTTGCTTGCTCCTGAGATAATTATCGTTTGGCTAAAGTGTAAGGAACATCTTGTTCCATCGTGTTTAAACAGCAAAACATTCAATCTAAATTCACTTTCAAACAGAAACAAATGTTAAATGTAAAGTTACGTTTAATTACACCACTTCGCAAAACTAAAAATAAAAAATTAAATATTAATTTCAAGGTAATACAGTATAAATTTCTCAAAAATCAACTGTTCGGCTCATTTTTTGTATATTTAATTAAGTTCCCCTGGCTGCTTTCTCTTTTTAATTTACTCTCTAGACGCTTTAGTTCTTGAATTATGAAGCTTTAAAGCATTGTAGATGTTTCGTATATTTTAATTAAAAGGTAATTATCTCAGATACCGGAGCTTATTAAAGCTAGTGTTACAGCTCGTAACCTTTATTACTTACTAAGAAAATCTTAGAAGAATATATGGACGAGGCTTCTTTATTGCTAAATGAAAAATTGAGCTTTTAAAAAGCAGCGGAAAGAAATAGCTAATTAAAAGTGCTCTTCTAATAGACAGTCGCCTCTAATAGTACTTAATAATTTACTTTAATTATTTCTTATCAACGTATTATAAAAAAAAGTTATATAGCAGTGAGTAATTTAAAGTACAAAATTTATTGATTATTAATTTTATAAATACATTTTCTGTTAATCTGTAAGTACTAAAAATATCAACAGCATTGGAACTTATTTATTTGTAATTATTTTCATTCATATATTAAATTTGTCTAGACCAGTAAAAGGCCATTTAATCTCATTTATTTTAAATTCACCCCTAAAAAAGTTCATCGATAAAACAGACGCGGATAAAAGAAATTTAGGTCTACACTCTTCATTTCTCTTCGTCCAGTTTCACAAAAAAAAAAAAAAACCCCATCAAAAAATCGAACAGCGTATACAAAAACTAAGCTAAGCACCGAAACTCCTTCCAGAGTATGCGTCGCCAACACGGTCCGTTACTGCGAGGAGGCCGAGGTGAAGTGTCCGTATCGCGACGCGGATTACACGTGCGAGTCAACGCTCCAGGAGCGCGAGATCAAGGCGGTAAGTTCGACCGCCATTACAAGTTATACATATTCGAGCCTGCAATGCCTATATAAATTCCCGTTTGACGTTCGCAGCTCGTGGCGGCGGAGGTCTACCAGCAGCACCTGGCCAAGTCCATCGCCCAGGCGGAGAACAATGCCGGCAACAACGCCTTCCACTGCAAGACGCCCGACTGCCCCGGCTGGTGCATCTACGACGACAATGTCAACAACTTTCTCTGCCCCGTATGCAAGGCCAATAACTGCCTTACCTGCCAGGTGAGGGGAAGGCTGCGCAGGAGGACTGGTGCCCCCCTTTTTTTTAGCAGGAATTTTGTCGGTTGAATGAAAAATAAAAGGAAGTTCGTTGATTGGTCATTCGGTTGAGTTGTAGTGAATGGAGGAAAAACGGGTTGGACGTTAAGCCGAGCGAACAATGGAATGTAGAAGTTTTTACATTTTCGAGCCGATAAGTTAAAAATGAATTTAGATGTATTTGAAAGAGAAGTCAGTAGCTTGCTTTTAAATCTTAAAATTAAAATACCGATAAAAACAATTTTTCAAGAACTAAATATCATTGTCATAGCGTGAAAACAAAGGCTTACAAAAATATAAATAATTCACATCACGCAAATCTTTAGAAACTATTCCGACGTCACGGTGCCAAGTAGGATTAAGTACCATGACGTCGTTTGAGAATTTCAATATTTAACCATTCCTCTAATACGCACCGAGACCACCAGAAAAAAAAACTCATATTAAAAAAAAAAAATACAAAAAATTCTTTACAAAAAACCAAAAAACGTTCGCAGGCCATCCACATGGGCAAGAACTGCCGTCAGTACCAAGAGGAGCTGAAATACTCCAAGGAGAGCGATCACGAGTCCAAAAGAACAGCGGCGATGCTGGAAGAGATGGTCGAGCGCGGAGAAGCCTTACCGTGTCCCACTTGCGCCGTTGTTCTAATGAAAAAATGGGGCTGCGACTGGCTTCGCTGTTCCATGTGTAAAACTGAGATCTGCTGGGTTACCAGAGGTCCTCGCTGGGGACCCGGAGTAAGTCGCCCATTTTCTTTTTTTCTTTTCATTTTAAGCTGGTTCTTTCGTGGCTTTTTAGACAAAACACAACCATTTAGTGGTGGAGATTTTTACGTTATTAAGATAGTTCTTCAAAATTTTACAATTCAACTTTTTCGTGACTTCTACTAACAAGAAAGGCTTTATTTTTGGTTTACAGATTTTATTGTTGATTTAGGATATATTTTGTAACATGAAAATATAAAAAAAAAGCCACATCTATTCGATCCAATGCTCAATTTTTTTTAAATTACGCTCTCTTTTAGCTAAATTCTAAGAATAATGGATGTTTCTTTGATTGCTTGTAACTTTAGAACATTTATTTTGAGAGAATTTCAAAGTTACTACAAATCTCTTTGTAAGTTTATCTTTTTTTTAATTTGTTAAATTCACTTGAATTGGAGATATTACAATTCCATTTTATGTTCAACAAATTGATTAACTCAGTGAATCGTCAAGAGGCATTAACAGTATTTTAAAAATAGATTTAGAAAAGTAGCATTTCAAATAAATTTTTAGCTTAAATAAAAGTAGCTGAGATTTACTTATAGAATAATCGCTTTAACAAATGAACTTAATTTGAAATTTTGTGTATTTTAGGGCAAAGGTGACACTTCCGGAGGTTGTAAATGCGGAGAGAATGGCGTCAAGTGTCACCCCCGCTGCAACTATTGCCACTGAAATTTGCTGTCGAGCTTGTTTCTCTCGAATAAAGCGAAGTTTATCCGACGAGAAAGAAGGTGTACAGAGGAATAACTGAGTGATAATAATGAATTAAGGGCCTAATTTCAAATTTAATTAATACTCTTATTTATATTCTTATACAAAGGAATCTAGTCGCAGTTTACGTAAAGCTTTATGTAAACCTATAACGCGTAATAAATTATCGATATGGTTTGAAAAAACGTATAGGCACCGTCAATTATTCTTTCACATCACAGGGCGCATTTTCGTTTGTACCTATTTGCTTTAACCGGGTAACCAAAGTAGACTGATGATGCGTTAGTTGTTGATTTAAGTTTCCTCCAGCTGCAGTACGAAGAGTCTGGACAAGACCAGCTTGTGCAGTCACGAGATCCAATTTGCCATATTCCAAAAATTCATTGCGGTTCAATAATTTGTTAAAAAGTACTCCGGCTGAAATCAAACGTCATTATTGACTAATAAAATTGACTAATAAAAAAAATGTCTAATTTTTGTGTTGGAAAAGTTATTTACCTATTAAAACGACTTGTGGCGTCTTTCTCGAAATTTTTAATAGTTTTTCGGCATTTGTATCTGGACTAAATACCCAGAAATTGGCACGATTGGTTTTTTGCCTGAGTTCTAAGAGAGCTTCGTAAATGGTACCTGTTAAAGCCAATTTTAAAACCGAATTTGGATAGGGTTTCAAGTACATATTTGCCTTCTTTAGTGGAACAGCGAATTCAAATACTTCTTCTTGTTTTATAGAATTGCAATGAAATATACCAATCATATTTGATTTTTGGAACCAATTTAGACATTCTCTTGCAAGGATTTGTTCGTATGGATTAACGACTTCTTCTTTTTTAAATTTTGGATCAGTAACTTTCAAGCATCTTTCCTTCCAAGGTAAATGCGTTAGTGGACTTGAAATAAATGGTGTCACGAATGTTTCTACTTTTAATCTTTCACGGTGTGGAATTCTCGGCTTCTGAATATTGATTTTGCCCCGAAATCTCTTTTGTTGTGTAAAGACGGACGTTCGCAATGGTTGAATCACTGAAAAAGAAGAGTAACATTACTACTTAAAACTTCATTCGTTTTTTTTTAAACCTAAAGTTACGAATCTTACCTAAACAATTTAAAAATCTATTCAGTATAAAGCTTTTTTACGCATCGATAATCTACTTATGTAAAATTTACATTTGGTTTTGAATTTACAATTCACAATTTGCAGTTTTCCTAATTGTCGAATTCGCATGACTTTAGGCTCCGTGCAAAATATTATCCACAAAATAAAATACATGATTCGCTCGCGCAGCCATATTTATATATATATCATAATCATCAAAATGAAGTAAAAAATTATATTTACAAAAATTCATTAATTCTATAGATTTCGTTTCTTTCCTCTGGACATTAAGGCACTTTGGAATAGTTTCTACAAAAACTTACAAATTGATAGTGCATTGATCATCTGTTACAGTATAAAGGTATAATAAAAGAATACATAAACGGAATCGACATTCAGTGCACTATCATGTACTAAAAAAATTTCCTTAGATTCCTTCGAAAACGATGATTCGAAAATTCATTCTTCTTACTCCTCTTCTTATTATGCTATATAGTTAATCGTTCCACTACAATAATTGCTAGTCTCGTGTCGATTTTCAATGTTGTCTCCAAAATTCAATGATTTTCGGTTCTTTCCAAGGCGGAGCATCGATCTGATTCCACTCTTCTTTCTAGACCTCTTGTATCGATCATCCAAAGCAGAATTAAGGGATGCTTGTTTAATGTCTCCGCGACTATTTGAAAAGCCTTGCTCTTCTTTATTATTGCTACTGTTGGGCACTTCTCCAGTATGAACATCATCGACTAACCAATGCTTTCTCGGTGGTAATTGTTTATTATTACATCCTGGAATGGTATATAAGTACTCTGGCTGGGAATGCTTTGAACTTTCTCCAACAGAAGATTTGCTACTGGTTGTTGTTTCGAAACTTTCACCTTTGAAATCCTTCTTACTATGATTCTTCTGCTCATCAGATTTATTATTATTCTCCCTGCCCTCCCGAATTTTTTTGTTTCTTTTATAAGTATCGGTATTTTTGGCATCAAGAGCAGCATGCCTTTTTTCCGACATACTTTGCCTTCCTAAAGCATCTCTAGAAAATTTATTTGTTGCAGAATTAAATTCTTCAAGTGACAACTGACTATCATATGTTGGATCCCCGGAATACTGACTGTCTTTATCATCTGCATTCTTTTTATGATCCGAATTTGAAACACGTGAATTTTCGTTAGATTCTTCTGATAATACTGATTCTAAATGATCATCTCTTTGACCAATACTATGTTTTTTTGCAATACTGACTGGATCCATCCATGCTTCATTTGTTGCAATGCAATAACTTTCATTTCTTAAACTACTTTTATTATACTGTGGTGCTGAAAACTTGTTTACTACAAGGTTCCATGATGGAGCTGATCCTGGAAGCAAATTTTTATCTAAAATACCTGTTGGAGTATTTAAGTTATTTTTTTCCTTAAGGCAACCATCGCTTGGCTTAACATTTACATAAACACTATTGGAATTATCTGATTTGCAGGAGACAGGTGTCATTTTATCACCATAACTTTTTTCAGGTGAACTGTCATATGAAGACACTCTTCTTGCAATAGTAAGTGTAATAACACCAGTAATAGAACTATTAGTATTCAACATTGCTCTCCTTAAAGTTTCCATAGCATCAGAATTTGATAAGCCAAGTAAAGAAACTCCATTAACATTAAGAAGCTGATCATTTGTCCGCAATCTACCATCTCTAGAAGCTGCACCTCCATGTATAACACTTTTAATAAAAATACCCAAGTCTATGTTTGTGCTGTCCTCACTTGTACTGGTTTTTCCTTTTACACTGACTCCTAAACCAGCTTTTTCGGAATCATGAACTGGAATGTCTAAAGCAAGAATAACACGATTCTTCTTTGGAGATAGAACTATTTCATCTGATACCTGGACGGTTTTAAAGTTGCATTTATCATACATGTCTGGTGATTCTTCTTTTTTCTTAACTGGAGATTCGTGTGGCGATTTCCAATTCTTTGAAGCATCTGGAGTAACTATGGGGACTCCTATTTGTACATCAGAAGTATTTGCACATACTTCTTCTTGTCTAGATACAACTAATCGAACTTTACCACCTGGTGGGATACTTCTAAGTAAGGCAACAACTTCAGCCTGATTTTTACCAGTCATTTCCAAATTGTTCACCTCAAGTAAACGATCTCCTGGTTTTAATCTACCATCCTCAACTGCAGCACCTTTAGGAAGAATATTTTTTATATAAATTGGACAGTGACCCCCAGCAGGATTATCTCTAGTGGTAACACTGAAACCTAATCCATTATTTCCCTTTGTTAACTCAATTTCAATCATCTTACCAATCTTGCGGGTATTGGCTGTTTGTAATACATTATAATTAGTACACTGCAATCGCCTTGTACTTTCATCATTTTCTGTACTTTTCTCAGAACTATTGGAATTTCCCAAAAGCTTTTGTAGATTCTTGTCTTGGGGCTTTTTATGTTTCACCACAGATATTTGCAAACAAGGCTCACTTGCACATGATCTAAGAATTTCCTGGACTTTAGAGTATGATTTTTTCAACAAACTATGCCCATTGATTTTAATAATCGTATCATGTAAATCTATTTGACCATCCTTTGCTATTCTTCCATTTGGCTCAATTCCTTCAACTCTATAACCTTGATCATTTCCTAATAAGTCACAACAACATACTACATGCAATCCAAGTGGTCCCGGTTCATTCTTAATAATAACTTCATAAATTTCTCCAATATTTCCAGTGTCTGGTTTCAAGTTTGGTATCTCATATAAAGCTTTTGCATCTTGTCCAAGTGGTTCTTTACGCCTAGACTCACGTGGTAAAGAAAGAGCTGAGTATGTTGTTAAACAAGGCTCTCGTGTAGACAGTGCATGCATGGATAATCTCTTAGTACTTTCCCTCTTGATATTCCCTGTAGATCTGCTAGCATATATTCGATGTTCCTTACTTTCACCATGAAAGAAGTCAGGACTATTGGTCCCAACAGAACTTGCTCCGTCACCTCCAACATGAATGATATCTGATCCTGCAAAGTGGGCAACAATTTGTTCCCTGTCATCTGCAACATCGCATAATCTGTCATCTGGATCAAGAATCCCTCCTCCTGTCAATGAAGATAAACTGCTAATAGATAATGTGCTGTCGTTCTTTCCTGTAGCTTTCTTGTAACGCAGGATTGCCTCGTGCATGAGGTCTCTAACGAGAAGGCTGCCATCTCCGCAAGGCACTACAACTCTGATATGATCAAAACACACGGTTACCTTCATTTTTACTTCGGCTTTGCATCACAAACTACATGTAAAACAATCACAGACTGCAGACTTGAATTCGGAGCAGGTAAGCTGCGGAGAAGTATCAACTGGATTAACTCAGCATAGGAATGTAGCAAAAGTATTCATGAAGCTGATTGCATTAACAGCAACAGGTGCATTTATATCACGTTTTATTCGTATTGTTCACTCCCATTTCCTAAGAATGAATCAGTGACGCGACACACTCGTGACTGTGAATTAAAATGCGCCGACTTCCTCTGGCTGACTTCGATCATCACGTCAGGTTTTCTCCTTCGTTTCTAAATCTAAGTGGAAGTGACTAATATACAAAGGTGCTGCCTTTAAAAGAAAGGGGAAACTATATCGCGATGTGAAAAATACGCAAGGACGGACGCACTACGCCATTACTGATTATGGCGTTTTTCTTTCCGTGACGTTCCACACTCGCGGAACTCGGAACAATGAAATTTCTTAGCATGCTCTACACACGCATGTGTGTACATACGTGTATACATGTGTGTAGCCGATAAATTCTATTCTAAATTGCTAACCTAAAACCGAATTTAACCAAGTAAAGACCCTTTAAATAAATGTAAATAAATAAATGAGAAATGTTTTGTAAAGTTTTTTTATTTATCGCATTTTGGATAATAACTCCAATTTTTTAAATGATTTTTTCAATAAAACTACGTTTTCAAGTGACAATTTACTAATCACTTGAAAAATATTATTTCATTATTTGTAAAACATTTTTATTTATTTACTTTTATTTTTATCTATAAAATCCATTCGAATAAGTTAATAGACTTTTGTGCACCAAAATATGTATAAAAAATATACAAAACATTTTTTTATATTTAAATAATAAAAAATAAAATAAAACTGCAGATTTTTACTTTGCACTTCAAAATGTTTAAACCAGATGTAAACTGTACTTGAACAAAAGATTCAAGACCTAGAAAAAGTCCTGCATCAGTAAATAATTTACGTTTAATTGTCCTTAAAAGAGGTACTACTAATACAATGCAATTATTATTCATTTTCTCAAAAAATATTTGAACTGAACGGCAGAAATTTAAATAAATATCTATTGCCTACTGAAAACAACATTAAGATAACTATATCATCGTTTTCTTTAAAGAAAAACTTAAAAAATATTTCAAAATGTCTTTTGAAAACCAACTTATTTTACGGCCCTGATAATCAAAAGCTTTGCAGACGGCTTTTACGCATGTGGGCTCTTGCACGGATTTACACAATCATTCTCTCATTTTACGTAAAAAATCAACTTCTTACCTTTGTTTACGAGTTGAGACATGATCGTCGATGATTTCCAAATCAAATCAGCGAAAAAAATAAACAGAAACTATCTCACGTGCAAAGTAAAATCGACACTTCCTATCATTCTTGTGTTGACAATATTAAACACGGTAATACGGCACTGCAAAGAGAAGGTTGGTCCAGAATTCCAGGTTCCATTTAAATAGCGGTAAGTTCCTTTTTCACCGTATTGAGACGTCACAAATCGCAGTAACCGAGTAACGCACTAACTAACGCACTCGCTTTTTAAATTTTTATTCGATAAACAATTAACACAGTTTGTACATTAGATTAAACTAATACTGCAAATTGTTCTTATTTACAATCAATTTTAAGCCTGTTTTTATTTAATTTTTTTTTAAATTATACTATAATTCGAAATTTTTAAAAAAAAGAACATAGTGAATAATTCATCACTTTTAATAAGATTACAAAGTAATAATTGTTGAATAATTATTGTAATAATTTGTGTTTAAAATCTGTAAATTCCTTTTAGATTAATCATTGATCGCTAGATATAAAAATAAAAGTGCCATTCATTCTGCAAATGTGGTGTGTTTTCATGATGCGTCACTGAGCAAATCCGCACTTACAAACAGCTCTTGTAAACTGTTTATAATTTTGCAATTCCCTCTCTTTCCCTCTTATTCTAGCTCGAATTTACCGACATGGCCAATGGCTGATGCACAGATGTTCGATTTCTCCGAACGTTTATAGTGTTGAGTTGAGGGCCAGAGCCACCACACAACAGCCAAACGTCAAGCAGATACGTCAAATTTCCCAGTATAAAGAATCAATTAACATTACGTCACTCGCATAAAACCTTGCAAATTCATACCAAAAAAATAGTAATTCGTCAAAATTCCAAAAAAAGATGAAGTGGTTTCAAGGAAGCATCGCTGAAGCTGTCGCGGCTTCCAAAGCCAAGAAAGCTGTATTTGTTGTTTTCGTTGAAGGTTTGAGTTTTTTTGTTGAGGTTAAATTTTGTTTTTTCATGTCGTGCAAGACTTTTTTACGTTTACTTTGATTTTTATACGTTTAAACAGTGGAAAATTACGTACGAAAGTTTCAGTTCTAATCTATGCTTCGTTTTGTTATGCTTTTTAGGTAAAGATGAACAATCGCAGCAAATCGCTCAATCGCTGAATGCTTCAACAGTGTCATCGCGTTTGGAATCTAATAAGTTTGTTGCCATTAAACTGCAAAGCGACTCTGAAAATTATACATTTTTCGCTCAAATTTGTAAGTATTTAACGAAATATTGAAGCGGACGTGGCAAATAATATTAAACATTATGCAACTTTCAAAACACCAAGATATTAAAAAATCTTGTTATTAACAACTATATCAAAATTAAAGCATAGCGTTTGCATTATATCCCTTTTTTATATTTTATTCAGCCTACCCAAGGCACGTTTTCGAATCTTAAGCAGATAAGCATTGTTGCACTTTTGTACAACAAACGGGAACCTACAATTTGTAGCGGAAACCAAAGCACTTAGTTTTGATGTTATTAAATATTATTTGGCATTTATTATATTTATAATTTATAAAATAACATTTTTTATAAATAATGTTCTTAATATTACAGATCATTTGGTTCCTGTTCCTTCAATATTCTTTATTGGTGACAATGGTGTTCCATTAGAAGTTATTGGCAATACTTTATCACCGTCAGAATTAGCAACAAAAATTGATTCTATATCTTTAAAAGCCAACTCCGAAACAAAACATTCTTCAGCAGATTTAATAAATGCTGAACAAACAGCACATTCCTCTAGTAGCCAAGGTAGTCAGCCAAAACTAGAAGCTGAAGCATCCAGTGCAAAAACAGTCAGTGAAGTCCCTGTAGAGAGTCCTGCATCTACTAGTGCACCTTCTTCTTCAACACAGTATACATCAGAACTATCACCAGAGGTAATAGTGAATTTGAAAATACATTTGAATTTGAACTTGTAAATTAATTCATTTAATGTTTGATATTAATTAAAATTTTATGCCAGGAAAAATTACTACGGGTTAAAAAATTAATTGAACTGCAACAAAAGCAAAAAGCAGAGGAGGAGGAAAAAAAAGAAAGGGAGAGGGAATTAGAAAGACGTCGATCTGGAAAAGACATTCAAAAATTAAAGCAACAGCAACAAGACAGAGAAATTAGAGAAGCCCAAGAAGAAAGACAAAAAGAGAAAGCTGCGGAGCAAGCAGCTAAAGAAAGAGTATTGAGACAAATTGCTGAAGACAAATTGGAACGTAAAAGAAAATATGAAATGCACCAACAGGTATTATAATAATACTACTAATAAAACTGATTTAACTAAATAGTTTTAGATTGGGACACTTTTTTTCTCCCATAAATTTTAAGCCCAAATACTAAGAGTCTTTACGTGCCAGTGTATTTATATGATTTTTTGCCTTGTCCTTTAGTTCTTGTTCTCCTAAGTGCACTTTTTGCCTTCTTTCTTTTCTGCTTCTTCCTTCACTTTTTATTAAATATGATTACAAATTTATAAAAAAAAATTTCCCATTTTTAAGGAAAAAGCTTCAGAGCAAAAGAAAGCTCACCAAGAAGCACAAGCTCGAACAGAAGCTGCAAGAGTCTCTGATAATTCAAAAGCCAGAATTCAATTTAAATTACCTACAGGAAATACTGTATCTGGAGTATTTGAAGCAACAAGCACTCTTGGAAGCCTAAGATCATTTATAAGACAGGAGGTTGAACTGCCTTTTAGAAATTTTTCAATGTCAGCATTCTTTCCTCGAAAAGATTTCACTCCAGCAGATGATATAAAGACTCTTCTAGAATTGGAACTAGTTCCTTCAGCCGTCATTTTAATTTTACCTATAAAAAATGTAAGTTCTGTTTGTTATTTAAAATAATGTAAAATATTTTTTTTGACTAGCAAAAATACCTCCCTCGCCAACGCTCGGTCGGTAAAAATATTTGTAAGAACTGACATTTGATAACAGAATAATAACAAAAAAAATTAATTATAAGATTAACAGATTTTTATTTAGAAAGTAAATTTTTTAATTTAACGGTTTTAAGCTTAAAATGCATTTTTTAAATATTTCTTTGTCAAATC
>UCOM01002829.1:0-22497 GCA_900474385.1 Ormyrus pomaceus | reverse complement strand
AGCCGAAGGCGAGGGTGTCAATTTACACGTGCTATGAGCTTACCATTTTACCTCCCGTGGAGCGTATACTATTTTTTTGCATGGCGAGGACGAAACTCAACGTTCCCGATTCGGCGCCGGGAGGGAAAGTAGTACTTTCGGCCCGCTAGGCAAAAATAGCAATAAAATACTTTTCTTTGCGGTAAAATGGTTGCATTTGGTTAAAATTTTGAAAATTCAAATGCACTATAATTGTATAAAAATTCAAATTTGATCTGCCCGTCGCATAGTTGAAGTAACATATTCAATTTTTATAATGTGCGATAGCAGAAGATATAAACTGTCTGCCAAAAAATTGTTAACATCTTAAAGTGGTTTATTTGTTAACTAATATTATCCTAGAAAAAGGTTTAATTTTCAAGTCTCCTGCAAAAAATAAAAATACCTCTTAGGCCGAAATACTCTCTTGGTTTACTACCAGTAACTACGGTCAAATTTTTGCTGTTCGAACGTGCCTTTTGCCTAATTACGCAGCTTGGCCCGTTTTGAACATTAACATCTTTCATTAAGGTAAGTAGAAGATAGCTTCTACATGAACATGCTCTCCTGTTCTAAAATAAGATCAAATATTTAAGTTTCCTGGACAGTAAACAAGAAAATCGACAGTTTTTTTTTATATTTCTATGGTTTTATTTCATCCAAAAATCTTTTTTTGTTCAAAAGTTTACTGAACAACTTTGTTTAGCTTTATATATAATTTTTAAACAAATAAATGTTTTTGAATGAAATTGTTTATGAATTATCGATACGATTTAATCTCATTTTTCGCAAACCGACAATTAAAATACTCTGTAGTTAACTGTTGTAAAGTTATAAGTGATTGAAGAAAAATTGATTTTTCTTAAATTTTATCTAAAAGAGCTTATAACTTTTGAAAAATTGAGAGTTAAATTTTTTTTATAGTTTTTTAACTAATATAACTATTCTCTGTTTATACTTTAGAATGTTTATTTTATCACTTTAATAAATATTAATATTAAATACAATATTACGGCTGGTATGAGGATTAGTATTTACTGGTCCCTCATAATGATTGAAGCTATTAGTCCGTCATTAAGTAATATATACTTTCAGGTAAATAATTTCGGTAACTAAACAGAGAAGTTTCTACACGAAGATGCTCTCCTGTTTGAAAACCAGATCAATAAGGCAACAGTGTAATATGTTCTCGTCTAGTTTTTTCATACATTGAATAAAAATATAGAAAAGATATTTAGAAATAAAATCTTGACTAATTAATTATTATCGGTTTAATCACAAGTTTTATAATTCACTTTTATTCATAATAAAAAAAAGATGACATGTAAATACACAAAAATTATTTCGCATCACCGTTCAAAATTTATTTACACAACAAAAATCAGTGGAAAAACTTGAAGCACAATCGATAAAAAGTTCTGCCAGAGTTCGATCTCAAAGATCGAAAGGAAAAATTAAACCAGCGCGTTTCAAACTTTTGTGGGTAGGAATGTAAAGCGCCAGTAATATCATGTACGCAAAAAAGACAGCGATAAAGGCCAGCCAGCCGATTAATAAAACCACGTAGTTCCAGGTAGAGTCCTTTTGTTCCCGCTGCACGAGATCGTCGTTATCGTCCGCCGATTTCTCCAGGAAAGCCGATGCTTTGGGGTCCAAAATGCTCAGCAGCAATACCTGCCCGACTCTGCTCTCCAAAATGTATGCCGTGCCGGAGCTGATCCACGGCGGAGCCGGAGACGCGAACGAGCGCAGTTCTCGCAGCAAAACGGTCAGGATCAACGTGAAGGTCATCAGAAGGAACGAGCTTTCGTAAAATCTCACTGAAAGTTACAAGGTATTTTATCGTTGGAAGGTAAATTTTATAAATAAGTAGACGGGCTTGGTAAACAAAATAGATTAAAAAAATTTTTAGAAGCCAACGCCACGTTGTAAATATTATAAGAAATGTATTACAAATGATATTCTTTTTATTAATGATTTGAATTTACGAATATTTACCAATTTTCGGCGTGACAGATCCATTATGCGGAATGCTAAAGAATAAATCCATTATGCAAATTAAGTGGCAAATGAAGCTTAAGCAAGCTACAATCATTTGTTCTGTCGCACGACAATCCAGCCACAGTGCAGTTAAAGTCATTACCATCAAAACTAGAAATTAGCGTTATTAATTACAATAAGTTGAAGATCAATTATCAATCCACTATTTTACAGTCCTGGTAGCAGCTTACCGATAATATCGTTAGATTATCGTTAAATTTTCATAATTTAAAAGCTTTCTAGCGATACGATCGCTACGCTGCTACCAGAGGAAGGAACTACTTGTTTACGTACCAATTGCAGGTGCAATGTAAACCGTATGCATTCCAGCGCCACGTCTTTGTAAAATGAACGTAAGTTTGTGTATCTGGGACGTGTAATTTGGATTCATTTTAAAATTTTGCTTTTCTATTTTTACGACAGCTCCGACAAATTTCCATTCCATATTTGATGTATAATCTGACAATACGATCGACTGCAAAGACATGTATTTTATATTCACGCTATTTTAGTTATTATTATAAAATATTTTATTACAAAAGGGCGCATGCAGATCTTGGGAACAAAGTAGGGGTAATTTGTTTATTTAACATAATTTTTTCAATAGCCACGTATAATTTTTACGTATAATTTATACCTCCTAATAAATAACTTCTGAAGATTATTAATAAGAAAACAATATTTTAACCGCAAGTTACATATTTAAAGGAAGATTGGCAGTTGAACTTTAGAATATAAGTTGTACTAAATATTAGGAAAACATATCTCAACAAGACTTAATTCTGCTCACAGTATTAACTGATACCTGTATATCTTTTCAAAAGAAAGATTAATGCTTTTATGAGACTCTCATTAAAGTAAAAAATTCAGACACATTTATGGACTCTTATTGTAAGATTATTAGAAAAAATAGCTATTTCTACTTCTGTTCTTACGAAAAATTTACCCGAATCTGTTTTGATAATCGAGATTTTTGGAAAATAATAAAATAAAACACTAGAATGAAACTCGGCTTGCTATAACAGTATTATGATCATATAAAATTTTTCCAACAACTCACGCTATTATTCATGTCCAAATCTATTTGATCAGTAGAATAAGCCCAAGATGAGAACTCCACTATGCACTTTTGCACGTCAAACGGATAGTCCGTATAATCAGTATCGCAATAGGAGCTGTATTTCACCGACGGTATACAAGAAATCTGTCCGTCGGACTCGAGGCCGCAAATAGTTTTTGACACTCCTTGCATCACGTCGCTGCCCAACTCGCCTCTACAAACGTTAATTAAATTTAGAGAACCAATGAAATCTGCCCTAAATTGAACGAGCAAAATGAGTTTACGCATTGTGCACTGTGACATCTGGTATCCAGAGGTCGGTGCCCGGGACGTGCAGCGTGTCTATTCCATCGTAATCGGAAGGTTTCCACGTTAAATGAAGATCAGTCCAATTCTAACAATTATTTTCGTTAATTTTAAATTCTTTGTTTTAGGGCTGAAATGTTGTTTACGTACCAGTCTGGTCCAAGTGTGCACACTGATCACGTTGGTGCTTTCGTCCTGTTGTGTAATGATAAAATAAATGACATTATATTTTTGTTGACTAAATTTGCAATATTAAAGAGCATGGAAATGTCGTTTAAATTAGTTAATTTAAAGAATGAAAATGGATGTTAAAAGAGGCAATTTTATTAGTCACATTAGCAGTGTCAGCTTTTACGATTCCTTGTCCCAAGCAGCTTTATATTATTCTTGACAAGGTGCTATTGAATTCTACTTACAACTTCAATCTTTTTCGGCAAAACTAACAAGCTAACTTTGGTCACGTTCTTCTGTCCGTTTTTTTCAGGTCGCACCTCGGAATCGTAAGTGCAGAATAAGTGCGTCTTGAGCTGAATTTCCGGGGAATGCGACATGAGATCCTTGCAATATTCCATCACTCCACCACCCTCGACAAATCCGCACAAACCGATCAAAGCTGCAATGGCGTAAATTCCATTAAACATTTTTATTTCGTCGATTTAGCGGCATGCAGAGTCGTATGAGCCGAGTCGTTCCACTGGAATGGCGAATGGCACGAAAACAAAAGCTAAAATGACCCAGTGAACACACACGCCCCGTGAAATTTAAAACTGAAGATAGTACGTATAGGCAAACGCCCCCAAGTACATGCTTATTATAGAGTGGTTAATCTATTTTGATGCTCTTATTTTTAGATTAATTGCGCCGCGATAATTTTTTATAAATAAGTTCTATTGAGAATTTTTTGATGACGTTGATCTACAAATTGTCGTGAACGTTTATTATAGTATTGCGAGGGAAATTTCTCTCTAATTGTTTATCGTTTCGGCTTCTGTCGAGTTTTTGAAATTAACAAACTGCCTTAAGAACATATTTGAACATCAAATTTTTACCTATTTATTATTTGTGAATTGTTATAACATTTTGGCGACAAATTATTATTTTTTTTAATTTTATGAAAATAAATAGTCAAATATTTTGTGAAAACACAGATTTTTTATTGAAAAATTTGAGATACAAATCCTTTATAAAATAATTGAAAAAATTGAAGAAAATTTATACGTTCAATCTCTATTCAAAAGTATTTTAATTCGAGTACAGTAATTTCATCGCAGTTCATTATTGATAATAAAAATAATTTATTTATGAATTTCATAATCAATCAAAACTTCATAATTATTTGTATAAAACATTGTGCTTGATAGACATTCTCTAGAATCTTTACCAAGATATTCCTGTGAACGCATTGGACACCGTTACTAACTAAAAACTGCAAAATCGACCAACGAGTTGTACAATTTTCAATCGACTATCGTCCTCGAGAAATTACATCGCTCGGCTCGGCTGGCATTTTAAGTCCACAAGTCGTCTCCGTCATCAGAGTCCGAGTAATAATCAATCAGCGGGATTCGCAAGATAATCAGCATCGTGTAAGTCAAGACTGCCAGGATGAACGCCAGCCATTCCACGATGAGCGCCAGCATCCTCCAGGAGTCTTCGCGACTGGACGAGGAGGCTATGCTGCCCACGGTGTTCTCATCGTCCCGGTCGGAGTTTACCAGGACTTTGGTGTCGGTGCCGTTGCTGAGCAGTAGGAAGCGACCGGCTGCGTTGCTCGACGCTAACTGGACCGTTGTCACGATCCAGCTTGGCGGGGAGACGGTCATCGATCGGATTTTCCGTAGAATCGTCGTTATCACCATTGCGAATGTCGCCAGGATCATCGAATCTCGGTAATAGAGCACTTTCGAAGAAATTGCAGATATGCGTTTAAAATATTTATCGTAGCGGCGAATAAATTACTCGTATTATTGGCAGAAGCTTACGTATGTGAGGTGGCGAAGGTCCGTTTGGCGGCAGCATCCAATGGAGGTTGTAAATGCACATCAAGTGACAGATGAAGTTTACTGCAGACAGGGATATTCTCTCGATGGAGTTTGAGTCCAGCCACAGTACGGTCAACGTGATGACCATTAAAGCTGCCGATCGTCGTAATAATTGTTAGCTATATAATTTATAAGGTTACAAGGATAATTAATTGCGCGAATTACCTAGAGCCGGAGTGACGAAGACTGCTTGAATCACTGGCGAGTGACGCTCTAGCTCAATGTCTAAAATCAAAGTAGGGAAAGTGTCGTTCGGGCAGCAGTTGTACTTCGGGCTGTACTTTCTCGTTGAATAATTGCTCATTCGCCATTCTTTGTGCGGCGAGTAATTCGACATGTCGACCTAAAAATGTAGAGATAGAACGCGCGTTTGCTTCGCGAGCACAAAATTTCTATCTGAAAAGAAAAATAAATTGCACATCCTCACCGAGCTGCGCCTGAAATCGAGACTAATTTCTTCGCCCGTGTGGGTCCAAGAGCCCATTCGAACGGCACATTCTTGCGTGTCGTACGGCCAATAAGTGTAGTCCGCGTCGCATTGGATATTTATTTTGAGCGACGGCACGCAGATTATTTTGCCAGTGTGAAGTAACTGGCAGGTGGTTTCGGGCACGCCCGATTGATGCAAATCCATGTCGCCCCTAAATCATGCATAATTATAATGTATTTAAAAACTTTGTTGAAAGGAAGATTAAAAGTTTTGGATGGAAAATGCCTTAATTGTTTATTTCCAAGCTTATAGATACTCACGAGTTGTAGACAGAAAAATCTGGCACCCAGATAGAATCGCTTTTCACGTGAAGCATGTCAACTCCATTGTAGTCTTCGGGTTTCCAAGTTAGGTGCTCGTCTACCCAGTGCTTTTTTTAAAGCAGATAATACGGTTATTAACGATCATGTTAGATGTAGGAGCTGGAGTAACATAATTTATTTTGTTGTACTTACAATGTATACCCAAGAATTTAGAACGAAAATACTGGTTTGTTGAACCTTTTAAAAAATTTAATAAATTAGATAAATTTTTTGGATTAAAAATGACTATTTTAACAATTTTTTTAGAAATCATATAATGTTTCTCTTTTTGTGTTTTCAATAGTAAATGCTATCATCACCTTTAACTTTTTTTTTTCTTTTACTTTCCTAATTATCAACGCGTACATCGCTACGTACACTGTACTTTTTATCTTTAAAGTTATAACTACCGTCAAAAGTGTGAATTTTAGATCCATCACTATCACTACTTAAATCTCAAAAAAACTTACAAAGTCCATAAACTTGGGGGCCAAACTGATGGAGACATTTATAGCCCTGTTCTTATCAGTGACCGGCCTGACACTAACGTCATAGTCGCAGAACAGGTATCTCTTCAGTCTGAGCGTAGGTGAATCCTTCTCGATCTGCTTGCAACTGTATTCCAGAGAGCCTCGGCAAGTCGCCAAGAAGCTCAGCAGCAGAACGGCGAGGGAAATACAGCGGAGCGTCTTCATGTCGATTTTTCTTGCTGGGATACGTCACTCCAAGCAATTGCTCGGGAGCTTATGAAAATGAAAATGTGCCGGGATGTATATATCGTAGACGCCCCGTGAAATCCGATATGCCACCGCCCCTCTCTCGATGATCTCCCACTCGCTCGGATGGAGATCGAAGGGTTTTAGTGGATTTTTAGTTGTTTAGTTGTATTGTTAACTAAATTTGACGCACAAAATTGATAAAGGGGTTCGTGGAAAATCGATAGAATAAAATAAATAATCTTGGAAAAGTAAGAAATAGTAGGGTTATACAAGTTTTTAAATAATTTATAGAATCCTGAGTACAATAATATAGCGAAAAACCGGTTTTTAGATTTTTAGGTTAGGATATACAAAAACCTGATGTGATGGAGTAATTCTGAAGTCGGATCGGATTCAACGAATCAAAAACCTCGGGAAAATCTCTCTCAGGTGGTGAGACTCTCTCCTTTGTAAGTTATACAAAAATCATGTAAGAAATGAATAGTGGTATGAAAGGTGGTAAAATATATTTGACACGTACCATCATATAACATTTTAAAATTAATGTGTATTTATATATTAAATAAACGATGATACTAATGACAGAGATGGATAATAATGATGAAATAAGATACTAATAGTTTTTCTGTCAACACTTCTTCTTTATTCAATTACCGACATTTCGATTTCAACTGAAATCCTTTTCAAGGTACAAAGTAAACCTTAGGCAAAGCAGCAGCTGAGCTAGTCAAAACCATAATGCAAGATTCTCGGTTTGTGTTTTCTCGGGAGTAAAAAGACTTTAAATTACTTGAAATTTTGGGAAAAGGTAGATCTTTTGTATGTTCAGAGCTGTATAGTTTTTCTGCTTATAAAATTTATTAGTTCAAAAGATAAGGTTTTATTTTTTTTTTCTTCAATTTTTTGAACAGCTGTGTCTTAGTGAAAAATCGGTCTTTTTCAATAATCGATCACTTATTTTTTTGTTTTTAAATAAACTTTTAAAATTAAAAAGAATTTTTGAAGTTCATCTACTAGTTTTTGTTTTATAACGACTTTAAAGTATATATGGTATCGAGATTATATATACAGGGTGTCCAAAAAGTCTCGGGACACCCCAATAAGTCCCAAGATATAAGTATTTCCGAAGTGGTGACCTTGGTTTTCACCTTGAACTTGTCCTTCAAGGTCATTTCCCTACAATAAGCCAAACGGTGATAAAAACTTCCCGACTTCTCTACAATGAGCCAAACGATGATAAAAACCATTAACCGCATTTTGGAATATTTCTGTAGGAATTAGAGCACATTTATCACTGTTGCAAGTTTTGGGAGATTTTTTTGAGTTTTATTAAAACATTTTTGTTTTTATTTCAAATATCCTATTGATAATGTTAAATAAAATACTATAAAGTATACTACTCAAAATTCATGTATTCTCCCAAAAAAAATTCCAAAAGCAAAATTAAAAACCTTGGATGGTAAACCCTTTCCCTCCTAATCCTCCTCATTCTCCTCTCGAGCTAAATAAAGAGCTTTTAATAAAGAATTTTACAGCCACCACATTCATATCTGAAAAAAATACTTAATACTTTTTTTTAACATGTTTGAAAAACAAGAGTATTTGAATTTCAAAGAAAGCACGATTTATCCGTAAAAACAATTTACCACCACCAACACGTTTTTCAATAAACTTATGTAAACGTTTCATTTATGATTTTCCAATACAATATTTTTGAGATTTCCGACGCATTTTCTTCTATTTCTGGAATTTAGACAAGCTTGTGTAAGTTTGTAGAAAATAATAACAAAGAGATTAACCCTTATTAACATCTAAATTTCATTCTAGATTTTGTAAAAGTAACTTTTATTACTTGTTCTTGCTCTATTAACTCTAAATTAAAAAATTCTTTATAAATTTTATCCTCTACATTAAAATCAAAATGAACCGCCTTAGTGAAAGAGAAAGAATATCGCTTCTTATAATGAGAGACTGGGAAGCGGTATCTCGATCGTACAGGGAAGTGAAAAATCTTTTCAATGAAACATTTAGAGGTGGGCAAAATTTTGTTCAAATTTTGTTCATCATCAACCGTTGAACGAATTATTCGACGGTTTAATCAAACAGGTAATGCAGCAGATATACCTAGATCAGGGAGACCAAAGACAGCGACGAATGAGGAAAACTTATTGAATGTTTTTCTATCAATTCATTTACTGCAATCAGCTCATTTACCGAAGATCCACAAACTTTCATTAGAAGGGTAAAACTTATTTACAAATTGAATGAGGATGATTTCGATCGGAACGATGAGTTTTGCGAAGATATGATGTTTCGAATAGATGAAAATCCCGAATTCGCATCTAATATAGTCTTTTCGGATGAAGCAACATTTCAATTAGACTTCTTTCCAGGAGTTGCCCTTCTTACATGTTTTGAAATAGTCTTTCAATGAACATTAATGTCGCATCTAATATTGAGTGGTTATTAAGGTCACACCTGACCTGTGTCTTAAGTACGTTTTCTAACGTAAAATCTTTCGCTTTTTCGATTCCAACATTAAAATATTAGGTTTTATTAGGTTTTTATTCAAGAAAGTTGACCTTGAAATGACCTAGATGGACAAGTTCAAGGTCAAAACCAAGGTCACCATTAAATTTCTCTTTTTGAGTTGATGAAGGAATGTTCTTATTATCATTGAAAGGTATTTCATCTTTTCTCTAAAATACCCAGACGTTATTTAAGTTGAAGTGACCTTTGCGTAACCACCAAGGTCATATCTGACCTACAACCTGAATACATATTTGAACGTAAAATTTCCAACTCTTTCGATTGCTGTTGTCAAAAATAGGGGTTACCATTAAAAAAAAATAAGTTGATCTTGAAATGACCTTGAAGGACAAGTTCAAGGTCAAAACCAAGGTCACCATTGGACTCCTCGTTCAAAGTTACTACAGGAATGACCTTAGCCTCTTCGGAAATACTTATATCTTGGGACTTATTGGGGTGTCCCGAAACTTTTTGGACACCCTGTATAATAAAGTACAGTCATATTATTATTATTATTATTAATAAATATGCTACTTTTGCCCCGCTTATTAGGGGCGAAAAGTGGGTTTTTCGGTCGGGTGTGGAATAAATTCATTTTTATAAAATCGTAATTTTAAATATGAAAGGCTTGTCCGATCGTCTCAAAACTCTCAGTTTGGTGGCATAAATGTTTTCACTAAAAGAAAAACTTTGTTTCGATAAGAAATTCAAAATGGCCAACTTAATATAGCGTTTTTTCTCTAAAATTCGATATTTATTTCCTTTTATTTAGCATAACCATATGTCAAATGTGTGCAACAATTTTTATAATAACTATTTCTTTCTAATACGTCTATGCACTGCAAACAGTTCAAAATAACGGCTGGTTTTACGTTGATTTTTAGATAAATTCATGGATTTAAGAGAAAATAATGACATTTTACATTATTATGTAGCCCCCAAAGTTTACTTTTTCTTTAGCTAGTGAAATTTATAAGATCAAGTCAATGAATCTTTTTGATACATACGTGTCTTATTATATTTTTTTGCAGTTCTTTCTATGCACATGAGGTCATTTTATGTTTATAAGCACGAAATGAGCCAGTATCTTCAGATCCTAAAGCTACCGAACGTTCTTAAATTTTTTTCTCGAAAACGATGCATCAAATTAAAAAAAGACAAACTACATTTTTTATTTACAATTTTATGTAGATCACAATGAGATTTTTTTATTTTTAAAAATTTGGAAGTTTTGAATCTTTCATCCATCATATTAAATTCGCCATCTTGAATTTTCAAAATTTTACCCAAGATTTGTAATCAGCGACCTTGAAAACTTCATAGGTCACATATATGTAAATATATGTATGTATCAAAAAGATTCATTGACTTGATCTTATAAATTTCACTAGCTAAAGAAAAAGTCAACTTTGGGGGCTTTCTGGGACAAAACGGGTTAATTAAAATACTTATAAGTATTTTAATAAATTATTATATCAATTACTTTCTCTAATTTTTTATTTGAAAATTTGATGGTAGAAATATAATTAAATGAAATTATCAGAAAATTTGATGTACATAGCATGAGTTTATAATAAAGTCCTATCAGGCAAAATCGAGTGTGTAAACACGTATAATACTAGATAAAAAAACTAAGCCTTGCGAAGTTCTCTCCTCGTCTCTCTTAGGTATCGATATATATTTAAAAAAGCGAGCATGCGTTTAAATATTACAAGAATTGTTGTAATAATTTAGAGTTGTGTAATGGCGAAATAGACATGTATCTAATGCCAATAAAAATATACTTAATTTTTATTTTTTAAATGAAGCTTAAAGCCGCCATTTTTCCGATATACAGATATACTTACAGTTAAGCTTGGAGTAGTTCCATTTTTCGCCACCGGAAATCTCAGATCCCAATGCGGTATATAATTTAACATCACAGATACATCCAAAAGGGCTTATAATTTGCCGTAAGATATTTGAATCCAGAAATGAGACACGAATATCTTACGGTAGATTATAAGCCCTTTTTGAAGTATCTGGGACATCTTTGATGTTAAATTAAATGCCGTACAACGCTTACCATTGTAAACTGGTCTCCTGCCGTGTAGATTTTCGCTCCACTTGCGATTTAGACTTCACGGCAAATCCTTTGGCTCCAGAAATGAGACGCTACTATCTTACGGCAACTTATAAGCACTTTTAAACTTATCTATGATGTTAAATTAAATACCCTATAACGCTTAACGTTGTAAACTGGTCGCCCGCCATGTATGTTTTCGCTGCTCTTTCGATTTAGAGCTTACGGCAAATTATTTGTCTCCAGAACTGAGACGCAGATATCTTAAGGCAAATTATAAGCCCTTTTGGACGTATCTGGCACATTGACTTGTGGGTCATTTAACGCTTATCATTGTAAACTGGTCGTCTGCCGTGTATGTTTTCGCTGCTCTTGCGATTTAGAATTCACGGCAAATTATTTGGCGCCAAGAATGAGGAGCGGAGCGCTCCACTTGTGAGTTCTCTTAACTTGGTGATTTTGTTAGTGTGTGCGTGCGGGTGTGTGTATATGCGTGTGTGCTATGATAGCTACGCCACAGCCACAAGAAAATACATTGTTTGTGTATCTATATACACGGGCTGTTCCTCGTTGTTCCTTGTATATATAGATATAGATATACAAACAATATATTTTCTTGTGGCTGTGGTGTACATCTTGTTAGCTGTCATAACCTTATGTGTGCGCGCGTGCGTGTACGTGTGCGCGACTGTGCGTCCAGACTAAAGCGCCGCACTCACTCAGATACGAACTTTCGCTAGCACTCAGATAGAGACCGCTTTTTATATGGTACAGGAGTGTTTAATGTATGTTTTTACCTATTTATATCACTGTACTTTTATAGCAGGCATCTCTTTTTATGATCACAGCTTATTTTAATAAAATAGAAGATTTTTTATGTTTTTAATAAATCTTCTATATTTCTGTCTTAGATATTTATTTTAAGATGTACATATATCGTAAGTTAAGTAAAGTAAGACTTTACATATTGATTACGGATAATTTACGGCAAATTATAGGCTTGGATTCATGTAGGTATTACAATTGTCATTATTCCTATCGTTGTCCTACTAACTTAATACCATGTTGGCCGGATACTCCGTTTTTCCGGGAAGCTGATTTACTTTTTTATAAGATTTTGGTATCAATACGATAAAGTTGTCCGGCCAACTTGACAGAGGTCTTATTTACACACAATTCCACAAACTGACACTCATTTTCAAACCAGCAACCGCAAATACCTGTAAAACTCATCCCAAAAAAGATCCTTTAACTTTTCCCATCACTTTCATAAAACTCCCCATTATTCCCTAGCCTTTGCCTGTCGGATCTCGATACCACCTCACCCGGCAGCCTAATAAATAGACCCCGAACAATTGTTTACTCTAATTTCCGAACGCGCCTCTCTCGCAATTCCTGCGTACGTTCCGAGCGCCAATAAAATCCGGCGCATTGTGGGAAAGGAAAAATATAACGGCAATCGTTTTCCCGTCGTAAATCTCCCGGCGTCTCGTAAAAGTGCCCTCGCCGAGAGAGGAACGAAAATTTTCGTAAGACTCGCGTATATGCACTCGCAATGAAGGAAGACGCGATGCGAATCGGCTTGTTGTAAGTACGGTTTTATAGCGCGAGCCGCGCGGAGATAGTCTCGCGCATGCGCGACGAAAAATCGATGGAATCCTTTTTTTTTGGCTTTCAGGCGAAAATAATTTTACCGGACTTTCGAAACGCATTGATTTTTTTCCGGCCGCTGTTTTCCTTTTTACGGGGTAACGGTTCTGTTTGTTGAATTTTATGCACGCGAGGAGGAATAAATGGGTGTTTAAAGCTGGATTTGTGTCACTTTTCAAGTGCGCACTGTTTTTTTTCGCTTGTGAGCTTTGTTTTACTGGGAGATTTATTGCCGACGAGCCTTTCTTTTGAGCAATAAGTCGTTAAGACTAAGTCACTTTTAATTATAGTTAAAGTAGGAAATGTGAAGAAGTGGTAGTTACCGTTAAATGTTAATGTAAATTTAGTTAAACTTTAATTCATAAAAGAAATTGTTTGCAAGAAGGCATTCTAAAACTGACAATCTTAAAAATCGTAATACTAAATTTCCAAATTTGCAGTTTTTAAGTGAAAGGCTTCAATTTGTAAAGTACATCCTGTTTTAAATCATTATCATGTATTCCGGAACTGTTAACGGAACAATTAAAAAAGTGTGAAAGTAGATTTAAAATTCAAATCTCCCGCCGAACGCTTTGCTAACTGAGAAGTGAATAATTGCTTTTAAAGTAAAAAAATTCTGTGATTTCTGCTAACCCCAAAGTTCCTTATCTTTCCTTATGTAACCCCGACTATTATGCAAAGTTCCCAGCAAATATTTCAGTGTTTCTATACGTGGCGCCTGAAAAAGTCCCTTTAGATTTTTGTCCTGGTATCATTTATGTAAGCATTGAAAAATTTATGAGAATTTTCGTACGGCACTTAAGACAGGGCAAAGAACTTTAAAATTGTGTGAACTGAAAAATACTTAAGAACATAGATTGTTGTATATTGCGTTCTGCTTAAAAACAATGCAAGAACTTTAGCGCTTATTTCCGAAAATGATTAATTTTGTTAAGAAATCCGTTGTATTTTATACAAGTATCCTTCATTTTTATCGAGAAGAATATTAAAAGTTCCTGAGTTTTATACTATAAAAATTTATAAAATTCGATATATAAATGCCAAAGCTTGATTTCCATAATTATTTATTTACTTTCACAACGAACAATATTATGCAAGATTTCAAACTCGACTTAATAACTATATTTGAGTCCCTTGAGTGAAGTGTAATAATTTGTGTATATATTGCTTAATTACAAGTTAACATTTACGCAGTTTGGCAATTTTCCCGTAAACCAATCCAGGTTCTAAAAAATTCAGGAATTTCTTAGGCGAACGCAAAAACCGGCTTCCTGTCAAAAAATATTTTGCTATAAAACTGCATGAAATCGTCCAAGTCTTATATAAAAGAGCTCCTTAATGGCAATTACTTTATTTTCAATCGTAAACGCGCCCGCAGAGCAAGAAGTCCATAAAAGCCGAAAAGTGCTCGAGAAGAATTAACATACAGAAAGGTCCCCGTAAAAATAATAAAAAAGCCCGCGCCGTTTACTCTTTCGGGACAATGTTGTAACTGAATTCAGCGCTCTCTTGCCTCACTTCGTTCACGAACTCATAACAAATCCTTCCTCTCTCAGCTTTTTACATTTCTCTATACACGCCGTCGCGCATTTGAATACAAAAACCGGGCGCTTAGCGCGCGTAAAACGCCCGATGCAAATCGAGTCCCGCGAAAATCATAAACACTCGCGCGCAGTGGCCCCCTCCCGAATAATTCCGATAAAGTCCCCCCCCCCCCCCCCCTTCGCTAATCGATGCGCGTCTTAATGCAGCTCTGCATCTTTTATTCAGGGACGGGCCGTCGCGTCCGACTCTTCCCCCCTCCCCTCCCGAAATTTAGGCACGAGTTTAAGCGCCGAGGAGAGCCTTTTATTTTGCAAGGGTACTTACGTAAAGCGGAATTACAAAAGTCCGCGATTGCCCTCGCCGATTTTACGACTGGAAACAATGTGCGTTTAAGGCGCCCCGAGGAAAGTAAAAAAAAAAAGGTAGGACGGTGGAACGAGAGGGAAAAGTAGAATTCTAGGCATCAGCAGTAAAGCGCGCGAGAGCACTTTTTCTCCCTTCGACATGTATACGCGCGTATACGTTGTTTTCTACGCCGAGTCGCTCGCCGTTTTTCTTCATTTTCTCTCTCGAGCAAAGGGCACCGCCGTGCTTTTTGTGCGCTCACTCCACAAAGCTCGCCTTCGGTTTTTCCTCGCCGATGAAACGCTTTAGAAAAACGGTCTAGAAGGAGGCAGCTTTCTTAACGAGTGAATATACGCGCCTAAAACTCGGCCGGTGGCGGCTAATTTCTTGCTCAAGAGGCTGAGATTTCCCAACGAAATCGCTCGCATTGTGGCGCGCGTGTCGCAGTCAAGGACGGAAAGCTCCCTGTAGATGTACAGAAGTGATCAGGCGGAGGCGATAAACGATCGGCACGGCCGATCGTAAATCGGACACGATTAAACTAAACGATTAAAATTGTAACTTTGAATTCCGAGGCGACGCTTTACGAGTTAGCGCGTTCCCCTTTTTCTTTATACGATTTTTTTGTTTTTACTGCGCCGCCTCTCGCGACGCTCGACCCGGTTATTCCACGGCTGCGGAAATAAAAGCCGTCGTTAGGACTTTATTAAACCTTGTTAATCTTAAAATTCGCTTTGCTGCCCTTTGCGCCTTTTATTTCCAGAAAAAATAGCGGCTGCGAACGGAGAGCGGTATTAATTGTAAGTGGCTCAGAGTAAGTGAAAAGAGCAAGTAGTGTTTTTACGTTTGTCGATGCTTTTTTCTGAAGCGTTATTAAACGGTAGATTAGTTTCGACGCGGAGAGTATTATTATTCTATAATAAGTGCATTTTCTTCACTTCTTCTAATACAATTTTTACATAAATAAAAAAGGCCCTTACGAAGCTACAAATTCTCACGCATCAACTATCCCATTAATTCTTCCATTTGAAATAATTAGCATCAACGAAGGCAAACATTTGCGGCCGCGTAATTCGTCGCGTAGTCAAGCTCGTAAAAATCCAGCCTGCGGGGGGAGGGGGCTCTCATTGTCAGCGCCGCGGGCCTTCATAATATCCATCGGGCGTCCGCGTAACGAGAGACGCGGGGCGCAAAATTGGCTCGATGTCGAGCCATTATCGGGGAAAGTTTGCGCGAGGAGCCTCCCGTGTTTTACCGGAGTTTATCATCCAAGTTCGGGGCGAAACTTCGTCGCGCCCCTCGTCGCGACAACAAAGTCTCGAATTAGGCCACTTCTATGCGCGCCGCTACCGCTGCTCCCGCTGCTGCTGCTTCGTTTCCAGAGGCAGAGAGCTCTTCGGTCATTCCGCGCGTCCGACGTGCTTCCGGGTGTTTTCTTTTGATTGAGTTTCGGGTGGCGGAGATGCTTCTTGGCGTTGGAGAAACTGTTTAATGTGGAGGTAACGATGAGTTACTGAACGCTTCGTTTTGGTTCGGGTCTCACCTGTCGCGTTCAAGGTACTCTTCAATTTTTTATAGAAAATGAATTTTAGTTGTGGAAATTGGTATTGCGAGATATGAAAGTATGCCATTCGTATATAGATTATGCATTAGTGGTTATTGAATCTGTCTATCTGCAGCAATGAAATAAATATAAATAAACAAAAATTCATTCAAGTATAAGCTTTAATTAATTCTCGAAGAATCCAATAAAGTAATTAATGACCCTGCGTTAGAGTTTAAATCTTGAGACGTAACTAATGTTGAATCGAATTACCAGTAACGAATGTAAGTGGTCAATAAATGATTGCCTAATTAAAATTTAATGGCAGCTTTCTTAATTAGTTACTGACTTAAGATTAGAAAGACCATAATTTTTCAAAAGATAAAACTTACAAAAAAACTTTATGGCTACGATGTATAAATTTTACCAAAGGGATACTCACTAGATTACATAAATTAATTGATCTTTTGAATTGAAAATCAATTGCAGAATTACATCTGCTTTAACTAACGACTAATACCAAATAATTTTTATCAACGAGCATCTAAATTTTATTATATTTATAAGACGAAACTACCTACCGAATGAAGCAGTGTGATTACCTACCCGCTCAACTCTTAAAAATAATATCACATACTTTCCGCTCCAAGCACTTTCCCTCAATCCTTCCTCGCAAATAACCCTCTCACCCTCCTAAAAATAACGACGTTCCCGGGAAAAAATATTAACCCACACACACACACAGCTTTGAAGATAAGCATCAATCCTCGTTACGTTTCTCCTCCCGTAATACGAGGCTGCGTTCCATTCAGCGTCTTTATTAACTCCACGGAGCGCGGCGAGAACGAAGGAGGCAGGACGAAAAAACGATGCTTTTTTCAAAGACCGCCCGGGAAAGTGCGTTGACCCGATTCGGGAACGGTCTTCCTCGGAGTCCGGCTTATTATCCAAGGTGTGCGTTACAGACGATGAGTTTATTTTCCAGTTTAATGTTTACTGTTGCCTGCAGCGTCATTGCTTTTCGGGGGGAGCAGGTGCGACAACAGGTAACTGTTGTTTTAATTTGGTGGGTTCGGCTTTGATTTTAAAAGGATTGGGAGCAGCTGTACTTGGGATCTTTCTAATAATGCTGAATCGTTTCGTTCAATTTTAAGTTGTAAATTCATTTTTGTGTCTATATTTACATCGGTAACAAACTATGTACATTTTTCTTTTAAATAATAATTTGGTTTTCTTGAGATCTATCTAAGCGTAGTTTATTTGACTAGAGCTAATCAGTCTTTGTCGTCGTCGGTGCAGCTTATTCAAGCTATGACTTTTCAATGCAAGGGGCTTCGGACGTTAGGCATTTGTAAATATCTGCCGAAGCTTCGTGTTTGCGTTTCTTGTCGATTCTTTGTCGAATCAGTGAAACGTCCAGTATATTCCTGTAAGGTGTATTAAGATATAAATCATAAGTACAATTTCCTGCTATTATTGCAAGTGCGTCGTAAATATAAAAATAATTACCATAATGGACTATGCGACAAATTGCAGCTGCATGACTTTTCGTAAGTCCAACGGCAAACATAATTCTTTCGAATCATACAGATCCGATTGATTACAGGGGGGAATATGATTCCTGAAAATTGTATATTTTAATGGGTCATCGAACAATATAATAAACAATATCAATTCCATATCTTCTTACCTGGCACCTGTTCAACTTGAGACTTGGGCGATTCCTTCGCTTCTAATAACGCAATTGTAGTTGCATAAAAAATAAAAATGGCCCATGACGTGTTGCAGATTAAAGTCGAAGTCATTTTGGTGACGACAAAAATTCCTGCAATTTCAAATTATCGGTAAAAAATTAGAAATAATCATATTTTAACTATTCTAATGTTTACGAGATAGCATAAATTTCTTTATACATACAATGAAAATTATTATTACAAAAAGTTAAGTAATTGAATGTCAAATAAATCATCTGACGTCTTAATGCTTACTTTTAACGGTAATAAACGCCGTAAGCTTAAAATAATTTCACGGTTTCTTGAACAATGATCATAAAGCAATACAATTCTTAGTCCGGAAATATACATAATGCAAGGAATGCATCATCCTTTCTCTTTTTACATCCACGAATTCTACTGTAAAATATTTATGAGTTTACCTATCACCACCTGTGCTCTAATTTACTATTGAATAATAGGTTTTTTAATAAGCATTAGAATATTTTTATTCGGTTTCCGATTTCGATAGAGATGTTTGTTAATCAAATAGTAAAATTTTCAGATTCTAATTTCAAAATTAGTACCGTATTGTAATAATTATATCGATATTATCAAGCTTTTCAAGACCCATAAATTATGTATAAAGTTAATGTACTCATAAAGCACTCAAACATTTACGTTATAAACATAATCGCTTAAAATTTAATCAAATAATACACACATGAATGAATTTTGGAACAATTAGATCAACTAAAAAGGCTTACAAAACATTGTTTCTAAAATATATCTCGAATAATTTACGTCTTCTTACCAAGTCATCCAATCTACATGTAGCGGCTCACTAGAAGCATGGCGCAATTGCAGCGGCAATCCAAGAGGATACAGCGATGATAAAAAAAACGAATGGTAACGTTAATCATCACTTGCTCCATTTATAAGACTAACAGACACACCTCTCGAGAGTCTGGTTTTCTTCTCAGGTTACTGCCACCGTCGGCTGAATAATCTAATCCTCTGCACGAGCACCGAGTATTCCATTATTGTTGTTTTGTTTACTTTCAGGAAACTACTAAAATTCAGCTCATTAATGCAAGATTGTGGTTCGAAGATTTTAGCTAAGGTTTTGTTAGTCATTGTATGCTAAGGTGGACTTTAATAGTTAGTATTAAATATGACTGTTGTAATATACGATAAGTGCATGCGGTGTGATTCATGGCTTATTGTTATTGTTTGTGTTACATTTTTAATAGCAATATTTGCGGAAGACTTAAAATTCGGTTCAGTTGATAAGTGAAAGCTTTCACTGAAATGTAAATTTGTTTAGGAAGATGGTGAGCAATACTTAATACTTAAGAAAGTGTGATTGAACTGTAATCATCGACATTCCACAGAATATTGCAAGTGATTTTTTAATAATCAGTACTCGGTAAAAAAATGCGTTTGCTATAAAAGTGTGTTTCGAAGAAAAGAAAGTAAATAAAAACAATGATTTTTAAAATAAATGTTGATTTTCGGTAATCTCTGTTCCTCAAATTAAAAATATATTAAAAGAATTGAAATAAAGAGCACTTTCAAAGTGTTTCGTTTTCCAAGATTAATGACACTGTTTGTTACGATCGTAAAAGAAAGCAAAAAAGCGTTGCAGCACGCAATAGATAAGGACTTGGATGCGGATTTAATGTCATAATTTGAAGTAATTAAATTTATTACATTACAATGAGAAAAAATTACACGCTTTATAATGTTATCTAACAATAAGATTGCTTCGAATTCCCAAATAAAAACAAAACGCAAGTAAAAAGTTTCGTTACTTTTTCACAAAACAATGTCCCTGAATCTGAAAGCAAAGTAAATGTCGAATAATTGGCATTTTTTATTCGCGCCCATTGCGAAAAATGAGTTAATCAGCATCTCCTTTCTCAGTTTGAAAGCGTACAAAAAGTTACGCCTAAATCAGTTAATGATACAAATGCAACAAAACCTCTTGCTTCCAAAAGGCGACTCATTCAGCTCGACTCGGCGCTTTTCGCCTCGCGACGGAATCGAACCTCTTTCACAAAAACCGGCTCCCCCCCGCATTAATCTCGCAAAAATAGCGCAACAACTCTCGCGTCGACGTCGATGACGTCCGCAAATTCCCCGGCACTTACGCTCTTCCTCCCGTGGGCAGTGCACAGCAGCAGCTCGGGAAAGGCGAGCAACCGACTCGCGCAACAAACTCGTCCCGTCCGGCCTCTGATGCATAAGTCATTTTCCCCCAGAAACCGAGAGTCTCCGCTCTCGTCTGGCCTGCAGTCTGCGTCCATAATAAGGCGCTCCGGCTTCTCCGGCCGTTATTGGGCAACTCCGCGCGCGCGCAGATCGACTTAGCGGATTAGCGGACTTGCGAAAAAAGATCGCCGAGCGAGATGCGTGGATGCCCGGGGAGATTCATTTCTCGCCGTGGGGTGTCGACGAAAATGAGGCTTTATTTGCTCGTTCCCGTAATTCGTCCGTATGGCTGCGGGGAATGTTGCAAGCGGCGAGCGCGTCGTTTATCAAGTGCCATAAGGCGACGCGCGCGGCTAAGATTCTTGCTCGAGATGCGGGGTGTGAAAGTAAGCTTTCTTGAAAACTGCCTTTGTTTCGATCGGATTTTGTGGCCGAGCCGACTGGCTCGTGTGAGTTGTGACGTCGCGTTTGGTGTGAAAAATTTTCATTGAAACGGTTACGGGGAATTTGGGCGAGTTCTATTAGAACCGAAAGGTTACATAGACTTGATTTTTAGAATGAAATGTGTTACTTCTGTATTAATTGGCGAATTTCATTAAAACAAATGAGAAAGCATGCAAAAGACAATTGTATTATATGCTGCTAATAGTATTTCTCGTCGTTTTTAAGTTTCACCACATTTAATAATGCAGCATTTAAAATATTTATGTATTTCAACAACTACAATTACAGTTTAAATAACCAAATTGTTCTTCTGTCGGGTGAGCACTACTGAATTCTCGACATTTGCCAGTATTCTAAACATTGCATCAACAATTTCTGGAATTGCGACTAATTTGCCTGCACACATTTCATACTAGACATATCTATCATTAAATTGCACGAAAATTATTTTGTTCGATTAAAATTACATTAATTCGTACAATTCTATTACGTCTTGAAGCTTTAAGTAAATTACTTTATTAAACTAATGTTTGTTGCTAATTCAGCGCTAATGAAACTAATTATTGCAATGAAAATAAACGTAACTCATTTGAATAAAGGTAATCAGTTGCGTAAGATATCGAATAGAAATTTCAACTGAATTAGAGTCTTCGATGCAAGATTCTTTAAAGTTCACCTTAAACGGCAATTGTGCAACGGCTTTTATTTGAAAGAGCCTAGATTGACGTTTTATGTAATTTTTTCCATCCCTTTCATCGTCTGAAATGTCAAAATTTCGACATTCGAAATTTACTGAAAGTTCACAGAGACCTTTTTAGGCAAGATAAGTAAATTTAAGATACTGAGAAAAACGTATTACGTAAACTTTTACTCAAAATATTAGCAATCTTTAAATAATTTAATAATATTTCAGAATTATTTTACTACTATTAAATTAAAATAAAAAATAAACTACATATTAATAAAGTATTCGTTATAAAAATTCAACAAAATATAAATTTTCAAAGCAAAATCAGCTGCAGCTCTGCATTCGTCTTCCGCCGAACCAAACCCACGACTCGCTTCCTCGCGAAAGATATACCCACCTCCGACAATTCCCTCGCTTTCTTAAAAGCTCGAGACCGCAGGCTCGATCCCCGTTCGGAGCGGCTGAACAAAAAGTCAACGATCCAGTGCAATCCTCGAGGATGCCCCCATCATCGCGCGGATCGCTCTCACCGCCTCGCTCGTCGGCGGGCACGTGACCCGCCGGGAGGAGAAAACCGTGTAGTCAAACTAAACGCTTCCGTAAACAGCCTGTATACGCAGGAGAAATCGAACGCCGAGCCAGACGAGCGCCGCGCACACACTATTCGGGAAACGATGTCGCAAGCCCCGCCGCGCATCCTGAGTTGCCCGCCGATTCGGGTGCAGTAATTTTCTCAGGGATTGAGGGGAACTTTTTTAAGCTGGCTGGGGGGGGGGGGGGGGAGAGGG
>UCOM01002828.1:0-22483 GCA_900474385.1 Ormyrus pomaceus | reverse complement strand
AAAGTCAAAATAATTTTGGTTTTTAATTAGTACACCATAAGCTGCAAGTTGGTATTCCGAAATTTCTGCACAAGGAGAAAGTCTTAGTGGACAGGCAAAATAATGATGGGAAAGAAGGGACAGACAGCTTTTCGTTTGGCTACCTGAAAATTGTCCGGGTGATTGTAGGCCTTGAAGAAAGACTAAACTTTACTTTAAGTGCTTGAATGATTGAGAAACTGGCAAAATAACTTTTCAAAGTTTCTAATTTTTTAATGGAAATATTACCAGAATTTAGAGTTTCAAAAAAATTGTTTATTACCTTGAGTTTTTAAGCAAAATGATAACCTATTCATTTGTCTATCTTTTACGATGACTTAAGGTAATTATCATCTAACGCTCTTGTAAAGTAGCAATTATTTTATGTACTTAGAATTTTCCCCTAGTAAAATTTTTAATGGGTTCCCGTTCTTAAGTATTAAAATGTCAAATTATCGATAAACGACGCATAATTTAAAGTTAAAAATTGAGTTAAAAACGGCAGGCTTTTAATAATGAACTGATTAATAATTCGTTAAGCTATTAAGTTCTACGTGCACATTTGGCAAAGAAAATAAGAATCGCTTATAATATATTCAATATGTAGCTTGAATGTATAATCAAACGCAGGCATGCTTTGTCTCTTAATTCCTGAACTCTTAAAAAGTTGAAATCGATCGAGCAGCCAATCGCGCTCTCTCTTCTCCACCTTTCAACAGTTAAAAAATTCACTAAAACTTAATTTACTAAAAAAAATCTCAGCCGGCCCTCGCCGCTCGCTTCCTACTCGGGAATCAAGGCAAGTGCGTCGTTGCAGTGCGTAAGGTGGACTCTCAGTGCAGAGAGAGAGAGAGAGAGAGCGGCACTTCGTCGCGCCCGAGAGTGCATTACGAGGTGATTTCTGCCGGGACGCGGCTCCCGCGTCCATTGTACCGAAATTAGGCCCGATTCCGATTTGCTAATTAGCCCCCCCGTCGATTGTTCGGCCGAAATTGCACATTGGCCCGGGCCGATACGCGAGCCGCTCTCGGGGCGCTCTGCCTTATCCGCATGCCCTTTGTGCGCCGCCGCGCTTACGAGTACGGCGGCCCTAATTGCTCTGAAGGACCGAGAGGCCGACTCGAGGCGCGCCGACACCCGATACCGCCCTTTTCGAGTCGAGAGTGATTCCTTTGTGTCGATTCTCGAGTGGCCCCTCTTTCTCGCACTCGGATCGCTCTTTCCGCCTCTGCTCTCTCTCCCTTTTTCTGCTTTTGCGCCGCGAATAAACATCTCGTCTTTCCGAAATCGTCAGGCGCCCCTCTCTCTCTCTCTCTCTCTCTCTCTCTCTCGATGTTTTGCTTTGCTTTTGCTTCGATTGCGAACGACCAAATCGCGCGAGAAGACAGGAGTCGCTCGTGCAATTGCGATTTTACGTCGAAATTCCCGGGTCTACCGACGAAATTCATTATCAGGCAAGTCGAATTGGTTTGAATTTTTAAATTGGCGCACGCAATCCGCGTGTGGTTTGGCAACGAACATCGATTAGCTTATTATCAATATTTCAAAACTACCTTAAAATGTATCGCGAAAGCTCGATCAAATTTTAACGTAATTATCAGTAAAACAACAACGATAAATGACAAAATATCATGTTTCAACGACACTGTATAATTAATTCGTAAATAAAAAGGGTAAAAGACGTTTTACAAATATACCTTTGAAGTAAACTTGTAAAATAAATACCGCAAATAAAACAAAATAAAGAGATTTTATTAATTCGCATTCGACCAACAATCAAGTCTGCAATTGCATCTCGTGAAAGTTTAAATGCTTTATTCCGTTTAATTTTTAATTATCTCATCGAAGCGACGGCCCAGTTCATTAATGAAAATTGGAGAGTAGCAGTTAGGCCAAACTCGTTTATTCACGTATCACTGCCGCTCAAAAATTTGAATATAATTGTTAAATTATAAATTTAATATATTTGTAAGTAATTAATTTTACACTGGACGACCTGTAACTCTTTGACCCATAACATTATTATGATTATTAAAATCATGACACGATTATTGGCTGTGATAAAACATTGCAGAACTTTGTAATAATTGCACACTGAAATAATTCACATATGAAAAAAAATGCCATAAAATTTGGAATAATTATAATTTTTATAGTAAAAATGACTACAATATTATGGCAAATTTTACTATAAAAATTGTAATTTTTCCTTTGATATTTTTCATGTCAAGCCTGTCCTCGATTACCAGAATTTATATAGTAAACTTTCCTGCATTATTTATTTCAGTGCAAGTGTTATAAATACGATCTGTTGATAAATGATTTAGAGCTGTATGCACTTTAAAAGAAACAAGTCATAACGAGAATATACCTGAGAAGGAATACGAAAGAAGGCGTGTCGACGACACAGCGGGAAAGAGAAGAGTCTGCATGGAAAAGCAAGCTCTCAGCGGGGGGTATAGCGCTTAGACTCAGTCGGAAATTAGTCACGTTCTCGAGAATCATTCGAGCAGGAAAGTAGAAACAGAAAAAAACACGTTCGAGCTGCTGCGTGCAGTATCTATATCAGCTGATTTGATCAAACAAGCCTACCAGGAGAGCCTGAGAACGAAGGAAAAGCGTCTATATAGCTCTTTCAAAAGCCAAATTTCTCAAGTTTCTGACAGCCTGATACAAGGAGTATCGATTACAAAATCTCAGCCCCTTCCGGAAAGAGGAAGGAGTAGTCCACAGGTTCCTGCTTAAAAATGCAGCAACGGGACGCCGGTAATCCCCGCTCGTCATCAGCGACGGCGCCTTACCCCCCGCTGATCTCAATTGCAATCAGGTCCTTCGCGGCGTTAGCCTACAAGGATATACAATGAAAGCAGAGCAGTGTTTGGCTCAGGCGATTAAAGATTCCTGCCTCCCAAGGCAAACATCGCTCAGGGCGTGAGTTCGAGTCCTCGTCAGTCCGAAATTTCGGAGTAATTTTTAAAGAAGTCAGCCGGATTTTTCGGTGACGGGGGTACAGCTCATAACCGATCAATGCACCTGATCTGCAGCCAACCTTAATGATAGTACAATTATTGCACTGAGTGCACGAGTGCTGATAAGGTTGGCTGTTGCGGGTCTCGCTCGTGAGCCTCCCCAGCTGAAAAATATCACGTGAGATCTCTCGTGATATTGCGATTCGTGAGATGTTAAAAGCTCTTATAAGATAATAAATGAATAAATAAAACAATGACGGGCAATACTGTCAAATGATATCTTTTTATTAGCCAAGACGACGTTTCGGCTGCATTTTTGGCAGCCCTTCTCAAGTCGCTATAACAATTTAAAATTAAAATTAAAAATTACAATCGGAAATTTCAAAAACGACGATTTGAAATATAACTGTCAGTCGAATCCATTACATCTCTTAGATAATAATAAAAATTCAATTTCTCAACATTGGGAGTCACCCATTAGGTTGTGCAAACCCCTAGATAAGTCCAAAAATCTACGCAGACAAAATTTTCCATAAAAAATTACCGTGAAAATGACAGTAATCTCGGGGCGAGGTTGTCGTATTTGAATTCAATTTATTAATAAATGAAAAATTATTAAATATAATTTATTTATTATATTTTATTATCACCAATTTGAAAATTTACTGTATTTAATTCGATTTTTAATAAATAAATACGATTTTGACATTTATATACGGCCGAGTGGTACTTACATTTACCAACTTTCTTTGCGATTCGGTCTTATTGCTCTAAAAATAACTGGTCATTTATATTTTTTAAAACGTCAATCAATTCAGCGTTAAATTCTCTTTCTCTTCATATGTTTTTTGTTATCTTCCTATTGTTTTAAATATGTCAAAATCGTCATTTATCTCTGTATATCTACTGACCCATAATAGAAGAGCGCTCTCAATGTTTATGTTTTGTTTAATATTTCGATAACGGCTTGGGAAAATGGTCTAAAATTTTAATAGATTACGTGTGATGCATAAAGGAATGATAATCAATGTTTAAAAAGTAATTCTTATTTATTCCATATATCTGAGAACCCTCCTTAAATTGAAAGTTAATCATTACTTCATTATAATTTATGCAATATTCCAATATTATCATATTTTCAAACATAATTTCAAACTATTCAATATTTAATTAATTATTCATTTTTGTATTATTTTATTTTTATATATCTATTTTAGAATTTAATGAACAGCAAGCAAAATTTAAATAAACATTTTGTTATTGGAATATTTAATATTTAAAGTCCTAAAAAACAGGACTTTTGAAACTCCATGCGCAAAGCTCGATTTCGCACAAGCTTAAATAAAAATGCATGCGCTAAATCAAACTTTGGTCAAGTCGCATAAAAAAATAATCTTCAATACAAGAGCAAAATCGTATATTTCGAGACAAGTGCGCGAAGTGGGTGATTCTCGCACGGGTGAGTTTTGTCTCCCGAGGGAAGCGTTCAATTAACTAGAAAAAGCATTATCAGCCGGCGACTCGGAGGTCCATTGATTGTACGAAGAATCCAGATATCGTTACAAACTGTTACGCCGACGGGAGAGATTATACTGCATAAAAATGGAAAGAAAACCGAGAGCCAGAACGGATGTCATCTACGAAAGTGCCATCCGACGCCGAGGCGTGTTTTGCTTTTGTCGAGAGAAAGGCGCGTCTTTACGGAACAAACGGGATTAATTTAATTAGTCAAGATCCTCTCTCGCCTCTTCCGTAACGATGTTTCTCCCTCGCGCACAAAGGCTATATTTTCCTCTTTGCCGTTTTACATTTATGAAAATACGATTTCGGGGGCGCCGCTTGAAATTCAAAGCTAATAAACTTTTCTCATGAATGAGAAGCGAATATCCTCTTTTCGCTCGATATCGGAGTTTTGGAAAAAATCGCTGAAACAAAAAGGAGCATCGGCTTCGACAATCTGAGGGGGGCAAGAAAAAGACGGCGCTCCTCCTTAAAGTATATTCGCCGTAAAAAATCGGAAAACTCAGCAGGTCTCGCCCCTCTTTCCTTTGTGCAGTTCTCCCTCCCTCTCTCGTCGCTTTCTCCGGCGAGTTCGCGAATCGCTGGGATTACAGAAAGATTACTTTCGCCGACTGTATTCGCTCAAAGAAGGGAAGTAATCCCGCTCGGGGAAAACGGGAGCTGCTCGGTTCCTGCGGGCCTTTCTCGAATTCGTCCCCTTTTAATAAAGCCACTTTTCTAGAGCGGTTTACCGTGCGAGCCGCTGTGTTGTGCGCCGGCGGCGCTCCTTTTTTCCCCCCTTTTTTTTTTATTTTTTTTTTGAATATTCATGAAGAATAGGGAGGAGAGCGCGGCGGCGGCGGTGGGCGGCGACGAGCGGAATATTGAGAGCGTTACGATATTACGTTGTTTAGCTGAATTTGCATGCAAAGTAGATCGTGACTCTCTAAAGGAGAGTCATCGAGGACCGTTAGGTAAATATGACTTTTCGCCGCGCGCGACGGCGCGGCTCTTGCGTCGCGAGCGCGATCGGCGATGTCGCGCGGAAGGGGGGAAATTAATCGATTTATTAGCGAATTTCAGCGTCCTCTGTTGTAATTAAGTGCAGTGAATAGTCGACCTGTGCGATTACTTTTTTCTCCAACCGTTTTAGAGGCTTACGTACATATAGTTTAACAAGTATTTTATTGTTCTGTTGGATAATGTTATGTTGGAAAGCTAAAACTTAATGAAAATTGTTCTGTAATAAGCAATAGAAACCCTAATTAAGTATATGAAAGAAATTGCTGTTTAATATTACAAGATAATATTAAAGAGTTTTATTTAATTAAAGAAATTTATATCTTTTATTTTCCTACGCAATTATTCTTTTCGCACTTGTATCATATATAAATATATATATATATATATATTTCTCATTTTCTATTCAGGAAAAGCATCGAAGTGAAATCTGTATAGGTAAGTATAAAAGCTTAAAAGATGTATTGTCAAAGCTAAGAAAGATTGTAGTAGAATGTACTTCCCAGAAGTACCCACCCGCTGCTTTTAGAATAAAAGGTCCAAATTACACTGTGACCATTGAATTAGAACAGCATAAATAAAAAGAAGTTCTCTCTCCCTCTCTCTCTCTCTCTCTCTTTCTTTCTCTACCTATTTACACTTTCCAAAATTTTTAACACTTGCTCTAAGATGATGATTTCCTAGTGAAAATCCTTCAGTTTTTGACTTTTGACCTAAAAATACATTTGAGCATGATACATTTCAATTCTATAGTTGCTTCGTAAATCATTCTCATAGATACTTTAAAAATTCTCAATTAGTACAAATTCTTCTACTTTCTCTCTCTTTCTATACACTTTCCAAGATTTTTAGCACTTACTTTAAGATTATGATTTCCTGGTGAAAATCCTTCAGTTTTTGACTTTTGACCTAAAAATACATGTAAGCATAATAAACATAAATTCTACAGTTGCTTCGCAAATCATTCTTATATAGATAATTTGAAAATTCTGAATCAATACAAGTTAGATCAAAGGTAAAAAAAAACGGTAGTTAGTATACAAGACGATTAGAGTACCATAAGTTTCAAATGAGTATTTCAAAATTTTGTCAAATGAAATAGAATCTTTAGAGTAGGCGGAAAGTCAAAATAATTTTGGTTTTTAATTAGTACACCATAAGCTGCAAGTTGGTATTCCGAAATTTCTGCACAAGGAGAAAGTCTTAGTGGACAGGCAAACTAATGATGGGAAAGAAGGGATAGGCAGCTTTTCGTTTGACTACCTGAAAATTGTCCGAGTGATTATATATATGGACCTTGAAGAAATGGTAAACTTTACTTTAAGTGATTGTGTGATTGAGACACTGGCAAAATAACTCTTCAAAGTTGCTAATTTTTTAATTCAAATATTATCAAAACTTAGAGTTTCAAAAAAAATTTATTGCCTTAAGTTTTGAAGCAAAAGATAAAATTTTAAAGATAAATCTTGTAAAGCGGCAATTATTTTATGTACTTAGAATACTCATCTGGTAGAAACTTTAACGGGTTCTGAGCTATTAAAATGTTAAATTAATCGATAAGCGATGCATAATTTGTAGTTAATAATTCAGTTAAAAACGATAGACTTTTAATAATGAACTGTTTACTAATTCCTTAAGCTCTACGTACACATTTGGCAAACCAAATAAGAATCGCTGTAATTTTAAATACTCAATATGCAGCTTGATTATATAATCTGATGCGCCCATGTTTTGTCTCTTAATTTTACGACGAAAGTTTTTACAATATATCTTTTAATCTTTTATTTTCCATTTTATCCGTGAAGGTGAACCCCAAAGAAGTTGAAACCCTTTCCTCGACTTGTCGCTGATAATCTTAAAGTTTCAGCCGGGCTAATCGAACAGCTGAGCGCTCTCTTTTCTCTGCCTTTCACTGTAACAAGTTTTTAACCGAAACGCAGCTTGAGATTACAGTTTTTTTTTAGTTAAGAAAACTAGCTTAATTTACTAAAAAAATCTAAACTGACAAGACCCACTTATGTCCTAACCAGCTGAGTACAATTTTAAATAATAAGCACAAGAAGTCATTTTTCTTATTCCTAACATTTATACACGTCCTCTCAGATTCCTGCCTAGTTGTGTCGGTTCTCCGACAAATTCAAGCCGGTGACCGCACGTCTGTGCAAAAGCACAAAAGGGCTGCCTCCTTAATTTCTCGGTGAATTAATTCCCGCCTGAAAATAATAAACGTCGCTTTTAAAACGTAAAAAGAATCGCTCGTAAAGGGCACTTTCTCCCCCGAATTTCCTTGCCGACTGCAGGGGGTCTTTGTTTTTCGAGAAAGTTCAGGAGCGTAATGAAGTTTCGCTAAGTGTCTCTCCCGGCAGAATCTCTTTTCCCGGCTCGCTTTTAGCGGACGAGTGCGTCGTCTACTGGGTTACGTATTTTTTTTTCCCCTCCCCCCGTCCGCTATTTAATATCCGCGGCCGCGAAAGTTCGCGAGTCCCGCGAAAAATGCCGCGCGCGGGAAAAGTTCGCCGCGCGCAAGAGAAATCGTGTAACGAAAATTTAAAATTTTCAAAGTTCCCCGACTTTTCGCAACTAATTTACCTTGCAAATAGTTTGCCTCGCGACTCCGCGCCCTCGAGAGATTTTTCATTTTCTTTGGAGAACGATGAGCTTTAACGCGACCGAGATGCCTTCGAATAATGGTGAGTGAAAAATGTTTGGAAAACACACATTTTTCGCGATCTTCGCGAAAAGTTTTATGAGAGTACACCGCGCGAAAATAGTGCGACTAATGTATGTGGAAATGACGTTTGTCATTGATACCACCTTCTATCAGGATTTTAGAAGGCCAAGCAACATTTTCATCTTCGTCCTCGACGAGTCATTTTCAGCATCTGCTCCTGCAGGGAAATGCTTAGGCGACTAAAGTAGAGGGCGGAGCTTGAGAGCTCAGTATGGAGATACAGATCTTTTCTGGAGAAACAGATCTTTTCTGTCGTTCATGATTTCCTAATACAAAATTCTCGGTAAGTGGTAGTACTGGTGGCTGAAGGGAATTCAAGCGTATAATATTTACGAGATCGCCACGGTAAATCTGGTCGGTTTTTAATGTATTTTGGGGCGTGGAAATCGATTTTTTTGCTTTCCGGCATGATATATTGTCAGTTTTTTTTCTTACTCAACAATTTAATGAGAACATGACGATTTTCGGGTATTTGTAAGAGTTTATTGTCATTACACTGAGAAAAATAATGTATTAAAGTTTACTATAAATTCTGGTAATCGGAGGACAGACTTGAATATGAAAAAAATTCCATAAAATTTTATGGCACTTTTTTCATATTCAAGTCTGTCCTCCGATTACCAGAATTTATAGAAAACTTTACTGCATTATTTTTTTCAGCGTATCAAAAGTTGCAATTTATAATAGAAAAACCTTCCAAATAGAGCTTCTTAGTATGATAAAACGACTGTGTACTGCAATACGATCATCGCAATCAATGAGTTATCTCACGATACTGAGTTATGACGACAAAAAGTTATTGTTTCTATTAACAATCGTTTCAAGAATTTAATATTATTAAAAAGTATTGAACATTCTTAATAGTACTATTACTATATAGAGAAATGTATACAAAATGCAATTATTTATTCACTAGAAAGCCCTATTTTACAACGTTTTTCCATAAATTACAACTCTTAATAATAAAGATAATACTTCTCCGAGAGATAAGTTTCGTAAAAATTACCATACTGTCTAGTAAAGCCACCACAGACTGTCGAATCCAAAACGGTTACTTTGTTTGGTAAATTTTCCTACAAAGTATGGTAATTTTTTTGGTTTTGACAGTTTATGGTGGTCTTACTAGACAGTATGGTAATTTTTACAAGATTATTTGTAATTTTTATTCTCTCAGTGTTCCTTTGTTCCTTTTTTAATGTTTTAATTAGCGTATCGCTCACATTTTTCGGAATAATATGCAGCCATCGCCACCTTTCATTAAATAGTTAAATAATAAAAAACTAAATTGACAATATTTTAGACTTGAAAGCAACAAATTCCATTTCTACTCACCGAAACATAAAAAAAAACCGTCAGATAACCGTGACGATCTCCTAAATACACTCGGACCCCCCTCGGCGCAGGACTGTATTCCCTTGAATTCGTGCCTGGATTGTGGTCAAAAGCAACAACGCAATGCCCTTCCGAAAAGTAGCCTCCCGCTGCTTCCTTGACAAAAGTTAAAAATCACACCGTGACGCTCGGATCAGGAAAGCATCGTCTACCGAGAGGTTTCAATACATATATCAAAAGTAAATTGTCGTCAAACCCCCCGCGGACGAGGAGCTGGCGTTTGAGGAGAGCCGATAAACACCGAATGCTTAACGAGGATCGACGAGAGCCCAACGGGCAGCAGGCAGAGGCCGCATCCGTAATTCTCTGTGTGCGATCGCCGGTCGCGGGCCGCGTCCAGCCCGGAATGCCGAAACAATCGGCTCGGCGGGGGGCTGAGCGAGCTTTCGACTCGCGACTGGAAGGGAAACTCGGCCCCGAATGCGAAATGCGCGCAATTTTCGCTGAGTGCCCCGCGACGTGTCTCGGGGGCGCTTTTTTCCCTCCCCTCCCCCCGGAAAACCGGTGTGCGCGTCGCCGGGCTCTCAAAGCGCCGACGAAACAATGTTAGCGCGCGCGACTCTACTTTTTCGCAGCGGAATATGTGCATTCGCCATTAACGAATATGCGCCCTCTTTCCCTCTCTACGATGACTGCTGATTCTTTGAACCAAGACGAAGTGCGCGCCGCTGCGGCGTCTATACGTGTGTGTACGTGCCTGCACGCGAGTTACCGCCACGCCGAGAGCCGCCGCGCGCGTATTTGCATATTCAGGAGCGCGGAAGCTATTTGAATTTGAATTTCGCGGATAAGGAATAAGGTATCACGTGCTAATTTAGAGCCATTTCTAATTAAATCGTCGACGCACTGCGGGACACGGCGAGGAGGCACGGAGGACTCTGCTGCTTTGCTTGCGGCTGAATGTTCTAAGAAACCTGCTGGAAAATTGTGGATGAGTTGTGGACAGAAGCTAGAATCTATCTAAAATTGTAGAGGATTTTTAGTGTAATATTCGGTATTGGTATAGCAGAGAGCTTTTGCTTATGAACTGCGACGGCATTCTTTTATTTTAAAACGACGGTTCATTCGTTTCAAAGTAAACAATCAAAATTATGGAATTTTTTTGTAATTAATGAAATTAATGAATATAAGTTGAAAATTAAAATAAAATTCAGTATTTTATTTATTATGTAATTATTTATTTTTAATTAATATTTAAATTATTATTAATTATTAAATACATTGATTTGATAGAATTTGATTGAAAAAATGATTAAAACTAAAAATGAATTTAGAATGGTCCTTTTGCTCCACCGTTATTTTTAGTAGAAATGATGTGGTTTATATCGGAATTTCTAGCGAGATTCTTATACTGAAAACCAGCTAGGTATAGGAAAAGAGAAGTGCAGCAGTCTTCGTTAAAAATGCCTTCTTAAAGTAAATACTACTCTATTCTCATTTCTTCTAATTTTACTACAGATATTCAAAAATTTCTCTCATTTAAATAATGTATTGTGTAAAGATGGGAATTATTTAAAGAATAGATCGATTTTGTCTATTTAATAAGTGCCAGTTCTATTAGTATCTATTTTTGTAAAATAGTTTAAGAATAAAAAATATTTTTAAAAAAAATATTATTGAGTTCACAGTTTAGCTTTGTGACACACAAAATTCAAATAAATCTCTTAAGCAGACGTTTGGAAAACTATATAAGACTTCTTTTCCGCGGAACTTTGTACGAGTAGCTATTTATCATTCGTTTTTACATAATGTATCATAAGTTTTATTAAATTAAAAGTACAAATTTTATGCTATATATTTATACATTTTTAAATTAATTTTTCAAATTAATATCGGCACTGAACATACCCTATATAAAACCACTCAACAAGCCTTTGTTTTTGTGTATACAGAGTAGGTATACAGAATTAATGGTGTGTAGAATTTCCCTGTGTTGGATGTGTTTAGTCCCAGCACTTGAAGTATAAACTTCTGTCTTTATATAAATTCTGCTAGGATTTTCACTTCACACATTTCCGGTAATTGATAGGCTTTAAAACAGGTCCCTTTTCCGCTTTTCTACTCACCAGGAGAGTGTCATGTTCTCGGATCACCGATTTGAATGAAATTTTGGAAATTATTTTCTAGTACCGAATAATAAAACACACCACCTTAAGTTTAATTTCATAGTGCTTTATTTAGGAGATAAAGTATGTTTTGTTAACATAGCAAGTATACCTATATATATACAACCAGAGATATGACATACTCCTGATCAGTAAACAAGATCTAAACGCTTTCAAATAAAAATAGAAAAAAACTCCAAGTATTCCCGAAGCTTGGAAACGACTCACGCATAGATTCTCAAAAGGTAGTAAGTTCCTATAAGCGTTTTAAGGGTTACACGCCGCTATACCAAAAGCGAAACACTGCATCAGCCGGAGGCCCGACACCCGCGATCGGCTCCGCGATCGGCTCCGCGATCGGCTCCGTCATTCGCCGCTTGGCATTGTAGTATTTGCGGCTCCGGCTGCAAGTTTCAATTACGAGGCGGCGGCGGCGGCTCGTTTTTGCGCCCCCGGCGAGAGTCCACAGAGAGAGCAGGCTCTGTGCCTATCGATACAATAGGCCGCGGCGAGACAAAGAGCGGGGCCGCGCGTTTAGGCGCCCAAGGGCCATTATTGCCCCCGCGGCAAAACCAGGCGAGATTCGTATCGCGGATATATTCGCGCGGTCTTCGATCGGCGCGAGCCGCGATAACTGCGCTCGAGAAAGAGCCGCCCTGTATACTTGGGGGCCTTACTTTTGCGGAACGCCGCGAGTTTGCTGACGATTGAATAATCGAAATCAGTCGGTGATTATTAGCTGCCGCGCTCTCGAGTAAACGAGCTTTTGTTCCGCGTCTAATTAATCGCGATCGAATCCTAATAATAATAATTCCGGCTGCGGCAATTAGTCCCTGGAAAATATGCGGAGCGGCAATTGCGGAGAGAGGGGAGAAGGAAAAGGTCGAGCGTCGGTGAGCTTCTTCCTTCTCAGGAAAGACTTAGGGGGTCTGGAAAAGGAGGAGGGGCTCGCCGTCGGGGAGACGGCTAATAGCTGCTGCTTATGGAAATTAGTCACGTGCGCGGCGAGGACGATTTAGCAGGATAGCATGGAAAAGGACGGGAAATCGTGTTTAGCCGAAAGCTCCTCGGGTTGATGCTCCGTTGATCCGACTTTCGCGGTTTAATACTCTTTCCTTTTAAACGTCCGAGTGTCCTCTCTGAAATTCGTCGTCTCGTTCAACGGGACACTGCTATCGGGAAAGTACGTTGTACCTGTGCAGTTTTCCAAAGCAATTGAGCCACGGTGGCGTTCCTTTGGATTTTGGTGCGTGACTCACCTGCTCGCACTGACGTTTACTTCATTAGGAAAGCAGCGGTAAGGAGGAAGGTGGAACTGTTTTCGTGAAAACACTTTTTGTCACATATATATTTTATTTAGTTTTATGTCAAAGGCAAGAACAACCACCCTTGAACGGGAAAAGCTCAAAAAAAGAAGTAGAATTAAATAGTTAATTGACAATTATTAACCTTATTTCGTTAATTTAATTGAACAATTGAAATCTTATTTTCTATATTCATTGAGTAAATTTTTTTCTATAATTTTATTTCTAAAAGTAATATTTGAAGGTCCCTAAATAAGAAAATAAACAGTTAAAAACATGATTGTTGTAGAAAAGTAGATTCTTTAAATAAATTATATTATAACATATTCTTGCATGAATAAATTTTGTTTTCCAAGAAATGCATTTTAATAAAACTTATATGTTTTGCTGAATATAAATATACCTTACGCAAGAAACTGAAGTTTAGTTTCAAAGAAAGCAGTATTACAACATAGTCTTCAAAGAATGAAAAAAATTACTTTCAAATTCTTTCTCAATTGTTAACAAAAAATTGTTCTTTTTGAGTTTCAAACTTTCTAAATACTGGCAAAATCCCCACCAAATCCCTGGTAGAAACGTTAATCAGTTTTTTTTGCCAATCCTTATAGCTTGTTTTGTAGTTGAAAACGACAGATTGCCATTATTTTTAGTCATTATCAAATAATTAAATGCTTGCTCATGAATAATTCAGTATAATGATATTTTATCATTGAAAATAATTTTCCAATTCTTCTCATTTAATTTACGCAGGTAAATTGAGAGCTCGCAAACCTCCGCACCTCCCCAAAATCTTCAGGCGCTCATCTCCGCCGCCCCTAGCATCCTAATAAAAAAATCAAAATTTTCAATTTCAATCGAGAGAGAGAGAGAGAGAGAGAGCCGCGCAGATCGCCAAGTCACGGTAATAAATTACGCTCAACGAAGAAAAAGCCGACGACGTGCCGGCCGACAGATTATAGATTACCTCTTTAAAGCTGTACACGCGCGCTCGATAATCTGCCCCCGGCAATTAACCGCGGGGACGCAAAGTAAACCTCCCCGTTGCGCGAGGACTCGGAAGCGATATACGTCGCCGCGAAAAACATCGGGGGCGCATAAATAGATTCGGCGAACGAGCCGCGGTCGAACGAAAACGAACGAACTTAAATTAAGCCTCCCGCCCCGAACGCGCGAATTCTCGAGGCTCCTCTCTATCTCTCTCGTGGAAGGAAAAAAGTTTTCCCTCGAAACTAAAAGAGAGCAGCGGCGGCGGCTAAGCACGTCGGGAGAGAGCAACAAAAAAAAGGGGAGGAAAGAAAGAAACATCGGGGGGGGGACAGGAGGGGGTTAAACGCAATTATCCGCGAGGAAAGTTTTCCGAGAGCTTTCGAAGCTCTCTCTCTCTCGGCGAAGAGGAGAGTGGAGCTCGTGTACACTTTTCGGCGGGCGATTCGCGAGATGAAACGGGGTCATATCGAGGGGCCGAAGTCTCTCGTTTCGCTCCTATATACTCGTTCGGCGTTCCTGTGTCGCGAGATGCCCCGGAGGGTCGATCGCGCGGGATGAATGGTCAAGCCGTCGTTAAGGATTCTGTGCGTCATTCCGACGCGTCTTCCTGCACGATCGATCCTCGATATATTGCCGGCGATGTACAGGCAGCTTGCTTATTTGCGAGGCCGTTTTCCGAGTATCGGCGATCGATGCCGATTTCGAGATGCGGTTTTTTATGAAAAAGTTCTAAAATTCAAAGCATCGGAAAATATATGGAACCTATTTCCGTTCTTTCTTATCGTGTACGTTTAAAAAACAAACAGCAACAATTTCAGATAACGAATGCAGCGCACTATTTTTTATCGTTATTTCGGATACAAGTACAATTTTCGATTTTAACATTTAATATTCGTATATAGTGAATATCATTATTTTTCTTCTCATATCTGAAATAACGATGCAAAATGGTACTTTTTACTTCTTTTTTTCTCTGTGTATAGTATGTGAAATGTTAAAAAGTTAAAAAAAAATTAGACGGCAAAAGTTTCTATCCGAAGTTAAAACCCATATAAATAGATTAAATTAAAAAAAAAAAAAGAGGTAACCTTCGTCCAGTCCGAGATAAGCGGTTCTAGATGAGCTTTTAAAAAATTTAATACCGCGCCGCGCCGCGCGGCCTTTTCCATTTTTTTTTTTTTTTTTTTTCGTCGGAACAAGAGAGCATAAAGTTTCATAACGGCGTTTAGCGCCACGCGAGAGCCGAGTATACGAAGGGAACATTATTTTTAAGCTCCCAATAAAACCAGGACACACTTTGGCGGCGATTTACGACGCTAAATAAAGCTTAATTAACTCGCTCTAACTGTAATTTAAACGACACCACGGCCGAATACAAACGATCGAGCGCTCCTCGATTTTCGTCTCCACCCCCACCGGCAGGGATCGCCGAAAAATCTTTGTCCTTTACCGGCGAGAAACGCGAGAGTCGACGAAAAGAGGAAGCGTGGCATAAAGAGCGCGGGGGGGACGAAAAAAAGGCAGCGGCGGGGTGTATTTTACGGCGCGGAGAGCTTTTCAAACTGCATTTTTCGAGCGCGCGTCGCTTGTCAAATCCAGGAAAGCCGCTGCGGACGCCGGGAAGAAGGACGAGATATGGGGAGTACAATTGGGATATGCGATAAATTTTGCTGGACGGAGTTCGGTATTTTAAGTAGGATATTCTCGCCGAATAAAAAATTAGCGGTCAAGTATCGTGAATATGAATTAGAGTGTATAACAGCAGTTTTTGTTATCTTCTGCCTTCTGTCCTTACTGCAGTTAAATGAAATTATCTTTTCTTACTGCGGAAAATGTGGTACAGCGTTCATTTTGTAAATGCGAGAACAAAGAATTCTAAAACTAGAATTATTCTGGTAGAAACGTTAAACAGTTTTTAGACAATTCTTAGCTTGTTTTGTAACATTATCAAATAATTAAATATGTTTTCTCATGAATATTTCAGTGATGATGATATTTTATCTTTTAAAATGATTTTACAATTGTTTTTATTTAATTTAGACATCAATTTTAACTAAAAAGCGCTCCACTTAAAATACACGTTAACCAGCCCAACTGGTTAATTTTGTACCAGGGCACTTGATTATTAAAATTATAAATATTTGTTATATGAGAAATATGATACAAGAAATGTTTCAGAAAATATCTTCAAGCTGAGTACAATGAGAAACTTTATTCGAAGGCACCCTGCATTTAATAAGTACTTGTAAAGTGCAGAATAAGTAAAATAGTGAGGTCGTAAGACGTACGCTTTCTTCCTGCACCGTTTGAATCATAACTTTATAGAAAGTTTTACTGAACAATTTCCATTGTTTAGTTTTTGAAGGAAATCAGAAATTAAACCAGTGTTGATATTAAATTTACGTTTAACATTAAAACTTTTTTAAATATATTCATTTTATCAGTTATATAAATATAAAACTAATTGATTTAAATTGAACGCAAAAAATATCCTCGTTACCTGCACGAACGACGTTTTAAATTGACTTTTTAAATTAATTTTAAAAGTTTATTTAATTGCAACGTCAACTCTGTAATTATTTGAAAATTGATATCACTTTATTTAATTTCTTAAAGTAATACACATCAATGAACACACTCACTGCAACAACTGCTGCAATTTAATTATAATTAAAATGTCAAACATCTCGAGTGAGAAATTTAAGTCTGAAGAAACTTGAACTGTCCAGCGTAACAATTAAATAAATAAAATCTCATTGGAACAATTAGAATTTCTCTGCCCAAGTTATAAAAGCTGCCAAACTCACTGTGTACCTGCGTGAAAACGTTGTAAAAGATGCCTTTTCATCGAAGCCGAGAGGAAAAGGTCTTCCACTGTATTGCCTAGCATTCAAAGTGCGAAAAACTCAGCGGGACACTTGACTGCCCTAAACGGTTCATCTTTACAGAGGGATTCCGGATTCGGCAGGCACCGCAAGAACGAGGAGTAAACAACAAACAGATATACTTTTCGGTACATCTCCCGTTCCCTCCTGCTTTCCTCGTCGAAAAATTCGGTTTGTTGACTTTTTCTTTCGGGAAAGTAACCGCAAACGATTATTCGAAGCGACCGCAGAGGGAACGCTCTGAAAAGTGTCACTTTGTAATTGATACTTTTTCTATCAGGAGTCTAGAAAGTCTGGGAAGCGTTTACCGGCTTACCGAGGCGCATCTAAAGAAACTGTCCAGGTATACGAAAAAGAAGATACGATTGTCGAAACGGTGGTCAATGTATACTCGAGAAGGTCCTTCGCTTCCTGCTACTCATTCTTTCCTGCTTCGAGAATTTCAATTATATTGCACCTGGCTGCCTTCTTTTCTTCCGTAGAAATTTTTCAAACCTCGGGCGCAGAAGTATATAACTTTAACCTCATTTGGAGCTCGCTTGAGGCGGCTGAAAACAAAGATCAAAATTCGAATCGCCGCGACGTAAGGTAAAGGACCAGATACTCGGACACTTTTTGAGACCTATCGTATAAACAGACGGTGTTTGCAGAACTGAAGAATGAAATTTTTTGGAAATTTTTCGCCGAATTATTAATTTATAATCATATTTTACTGATGAGTCCGGGAGAAACGTTAAGCAGTTTTTAGCCAATTCTTAACTTGTTTTGTAGTTGAAAAATGACAAATTGCTATTAATTTTTGTCATTATCAAATAATTAAATATGTTTGCTCATGAATGTTTCAATGAAATGATATTTTACCTTTCAAACTGATTTTCCAATTGTTTTTATTTAATTCGGACATCAATTTTAGCTAAAACGCGCTCCACTTAAAATACACGTTAACCTGCAGTCAAACTGGTCAATTTTCTACCAGGGGATTTATGCAAAAATCAATCTATTTTTATTTTAAATAAATGCTTTTTTATTTTAAATAAATAAGTTTACAAAAATATGTGTAGCACCCCTGTAGTTGGATACCCTGCGTCCAACTATAGGAGCTGTGAACAGTTACAGGCTCTATATTTGGATGACCGCTTTAAAAAAAAGAACTTTTAAGGTTTAATAAGATCAGACGATTTATTATATAAATTTGCAGCATTTTATTGAAATTTCTATACATATTTATAAGTTATTCATGATTTGTTTTCAATATAAGGATAGTTTTAAATGCGTGTGTCCCACTATTATTTTCTAGAGATGTGAGAGTAAGGATACCTAATAAAGTTGGACAAAGACTTACCTTGAAACGTAACGTCAAAAAGATGTAGATATCGTTTATAATAAAAGAACACAATATTGACGTAATTGCACAGTTTATTTAACAACCAATGTTAACAAAATAATATTGTTACCGTTTCAATCTTTTATAAAGCTTACTTTTTTCCGTCCAACTTTCGGTACCTGTTTCTAATTTTACGGATCTAATTTTACGGGCTGTCCAACTACTGGGCCTTTGATAAGGTAAATCAAAAAACTGGCTCTCCTCGTCACCGCCGACGGTGAAATCGCGCGCGGACTCCCTCAGAAGCGGCTCTTGGAATCGGAGCCGGATGGCACTTATCGCCGTCCGCGCAAACAGCTCTCGCGGAATTCGATTATATATATAGAGGCCGACGCGCGACGCGGTAAATTAATAAAGCCGAGAGAGCAAGGGAGTTGGCGCGCCGGCGACGGCCGAGCGCGAGAGGAGAGCCGCTGAATTTTTCAGGGGAGGCGACGCGCGTCGCTCGGAATCGTCGATCGCAAACGATTTTATAATAGACCACTGCTGCCGGGGAACGGCGATGCGATCGCGAGGGAGCTTTGGGCGTTGTTCAGAGGAGCTGCACGAGTAGCCTTCTTGCTTTTGTGCGGCCGTCGATTGATTGCGGACTGCTTTGTACTTGCGGAAAAGAATGGAGCACCTGTACACTGAGGAACTTGTTGAGTAAAGGTGACTGTTGAAGTAAGAGAAAAGATGATCGTGTTATGGAGTAAACGTAATTCTTCATAAATTTTGACTTGCTGGCATAGGAAAAATTATACTGACGAAAATTCGATACAATAATCGAATAATGTATACTATTTCCAATGCATCTTTTCTTTGATAGAACAAAATATTATTGATGGAACGGATATACATGTTTTCAACATTTCTGCAGGCTGCTAATAGAATTTCTATTTTAAAACTTTTTAAGTGGATATTAAAAACAAGCTAAATAATTGAAATTGATATAAAATTATTTGCTTAATTAATACAATTTTAAAATCTTTATACATATTAGATTTAATAAAAATTTTTAGTAAAAATCGATCGCTACGTTAATAATTTATTTGAATTCTGACGTAACTCTAGCCTTATATTATCTTATAAAAATTCTAAAAAAGTATTGTAGCTAAAATTTTAAAGTCTATTAGGAATCTACAAAAATGTTTAAAACACGTAGCCATTCCATCAATAATGTCTTGTTCCATCAAAAAAAAGATATACGTTGAAAATAGCATTAGATAATTCTAGCGAATTTTTGGTCAGAACAATTTTCACTATGCCAGCATTGTAATTTTTTCTGCAGACCTCGAAGTTCCGCGTTTTATTTTACTCTCTGACTTTAACAGTAATTTCACTCAAAAACTTTCTCATATACCGCGATGTACTCGCTATAATTCAAGCTCCAAGCTAATAAAATTTAAAAATCCAACTTACATATGTATACACATACATATTACATATATATATATATATATATATGCGGGCGGCGCGCCGCTAAATTGCAACCCCAACGAGGCGAAATTCCCGGACGTCGAGCCCCGAGAAGTATTACAAGAGGCCGAGAAAGAGAACGCGGCTCTCCGAAGACAAGTGAATTTTCGCGCGGCGACCTTTTCAACACCTCTCTCTCTCTCTCTCTCTTCGTTCCCACCTCTGGCAGGATCGAAAAAGAGGATCGCGAGAAGGAGGATTAGAGGGGACAAAGTTGAGTGATGAATGGGGGACCGAAAGTGTATATGTGCATACACGAAGCGAGAGACTCTCTCTCTCTCTCTCTCCTTTCCTTTTATCAAGCCGGCAATTTTTTTTTCTCGCGTTCGCCCCCCCCCCTCCTTCACCCTGCCTTCGCGGGGGGGAGGTAAAGACGCTTTTATGCAAGTAAAAACGTTTTCACTGGCGTACTTTCGCTTTGACTCTCCGTCCCCGCCGCTGTCTAATTAAGTCAATTTACTTGCCTCTGTATAATACGGCGTTTTTAGCGAATTCTGATTTAAATTGCAGCCGCTATTTTGCGACCTTAATTCGAGAATTTTAATTTTAATGCTCCCTTCAAAAAGTTCGGGTTAATTGACGGTAATTGAGCAATTTTTCTTCATTTGATTTTTTTTTTAATTCAAAAGGGGACACCCCTTTTCGTTTTAGTATTTTGCCTAAGCACCTCGATTATTTTAATAGAAAAACTAACAAAGTTTAATACCGACGATGTTACCATTACGAGGGCAAAGTTCGCGCCGTGCGCCATCGTCGAAACTTTATTACAGAGCGTCAAAGACTCGACGTCGCGTTCTTCCATAATCGTCCCTTAAAAATTGCGAGGCCAACCGCTTTCCAAGAAAATTTGTCTCTAAAAATTGGCCCCTACGCCAAAAAGCCCAAAATTCGAAAATAAAAAAAAAATTCGCATCTCGTCGCAGATCCGAGAGCGAAATCCAGCGGGGCGATTTTCCGAGCGGCTTACTTAACGAGCGTTTTAAAGCCCATAAGGTGCAGGGAAATAATCCGGCTCGCCGAAAAGGCCAATCATCGAGAGAGAGAAAGAGAGAGACTTTCGCCCCGCGCGATAAATCAACGTCAGGTTTAAGTTACATCTTATATCGCTTCAGCCGTTCCTGCAAAATTAGTTCCTCGCTCCTCTCCTTTAATATCTCGTCCGCGCGGCGCGGGAGGGGCACAGCTAATCAATTTCTTGCGTCACTTTCCTTACTTTCCCGCGACCCTTATCGCCGACGGGGCGCCGATTCACCGGGACGCGTCTCTTATGCACATCACTGGAGGGGGGAATTCATCGCTTTTTCGGCGGAAGCGCCCCCCGCTCTGAATGCCGCTAATGCGAGAGACACTCTCGGCTGACGCTGCAATTTTTCGCGGATAAACACGCTATTTTTTTTCTCCTCAAGCCGCGGGATAAATCGTCGGCTTCGGAGGCCAAAACTGACCCGATGATCCCTGGTAGAAGTGGAAAACATTTCTTTCCTAGGAAATAGGCAGCAGAAGAAAATATTAAGTAGGAACGAGCTAACCTTTTTAGAATATAATTTCCTAGCATGAAACGTTATTTTTACACACGGACAAAATTTTCTGCTCAAAATTATCATGAAAACCATGATAATCGTGGGGCAGGACTCCCTTCTCAAAAAAATTATTTGAAATCAGATTAAATTTTAACGTGACAGCACGGTAAAAATTATTACTCAATCCTAGTAATGTCAAAATCGTATTTATTTATTCAAAATCGAATTAAATACAGTAAATTTTGAAATTATTGATAATAAAATATAAATAAATTATAAATAAATTATATACTATATTTATATTTATTTTAATTTTATATTAGTGTATTTACTTTAATATTCTAGATTGAAACATAAGAAATATTACGAATTTAAGTTTTGAAAGCTGATAATTCTATTTTAAGCTATTAAAATCAAATTTTTCGGCAATTTGAAGTGTGGAATTTTTTCTTACGTATTTACAAGATAAAACTTCACTTGTTATCTTAGAATATATTTCATATTACAGCAATAACTTTCTTAGCTATTTACTAGCCAATGTCAATTAGAATAGTGAAATCACGTGAGAAAAAGCGTTTAATCGCTGGAAATTCCACCAGGGGAGAAGGCGGGGGGGTTGGGAAAAACAGCGCGTACATATAGAGCCGATGTGCGCCGCGAAGTGTCGAGGACGCCGCGAACGAGTGGCTGCCTTAAAATTCCGGCAGTGCACTCCCTCGCTCTCTCCCTCTCTCTGTCGCGGGTAAGAGAGTAAGTAGAGGCGAAAGGTAAACGCGAGCAACGTCGTCTCAATCCGGACCCTCTCCTCTCGCGGCCACTTCAAACATTAAACGGCTTAATTTTTGTAAAACTGCACGACGCTCGGCGGATGCGGATTAAGCTCCATTTTTATTCGGTTTAATTATTGGAATGTATATTGCATTTCATTCGGTTACTGTCTGATTGTTTCAGAGAAGCGGCACGGCCTGCTGACGGGAGAATTTCTTTTTGTTTAAATGTTGCACTGAGAGAAAAGTTTAGTAAAAATTACCATACTGCCTGGTAAGGCCACAGGAAAATTTAGCAAACAGTATAGTAAAATTTCTTACAAAGTATAGTAATTTTTTTTTTTTTGCTTCCTCCTAGAGGAAGCATTGTGATAGTAATTTTTGGAGTTGTTCGAAAAAACGGTTGTAAGTGTATTTTAAGGTGTCAGGAACAAGAATAAATG
>UCOM01002827.1:0-22498 GCA_900474385.1 Ormyrus pomaceus | reverse complement strand
TTACAATGTTGCATAATGAAAAATATTCGAATAAATTTTGAATTCATAACCTCAAAATTGAAAATTGAATTTTCTACGTGGCAGTAATGAATTATAGGTAAATGAAATTTCAAAAAATATGTTTGGAATTCGCATAAGGAATAAATTTCTAATATTTGTAATAAAATTAGAGTGCACAGAGCGCGCCTGAATCTCGCTTGTATCCTAAAATGCTTAAATGAATTTGACCAAACCTCAAAAACTTCCGCGAACAGTAACCCTAATTTTAGAAAACAATGGTGAAGCGTACGAAGAACCATAAAATGAAAGGCACCTAGCGACCTCCGAGAAGCTTCCCATCCACCGAAAAACAAAACGCATCTTTGCACATGCACTCACTCCCAAAATACTCCCCAAATCATCACTCGGCCGACATGAAAAGCCCCCCCTGCCCACGGCAACGGGCGCAAAAACAATTGCAAGTTGAACGAACCCGCGCGCACGATGATCCAACCGTTACCTCCGCCCTCGTAAACCCGATTCTTTACCACCCCCGGTAAGCGGCGAACCCGCGGCGGCAGCATCCTCTTATACGCACTTAAATCGCTCGGCGGCCCGCTTAATATGTAACGCGCGGAGCGCCGCTGGCTTAGCCTCGGATATCGAATGCGAAAAACATACGAAATCGCGGAGACGTGAGGAGCCGCCGCCACCGCCCGCGCGGAGAGAGAGAGAGAGAGAGAGAGAGAGAGAGACGTATTGGGACGCGGAGAGCGTGCTCGGAAAGTCGAGCGGCCTTTTTTCGGCGGTTGCGTCTCTCGGCTGATTTGCATGACGGGGGAGAGGGCTGTTGGACTTATTATTTTCGTTCTCTCGCTCCGGGAGGAGGGGGGCAATCGACGCGGGGTGTCGGAGCCGACGATCTCGGGAACGGGGAGATAAAGGTGGGATTGTTGAGAAGTTTCGGCGGATAAGTTGGGGGTTGTAAGTGTATATAGCTGCGAGGCATTGCAGGCTAATAGATCTGTCGATGAAGAAGGTTCAATTTTTCTGTCAATAGTTTAAGATCCTGGCATGGAATATATGAGTGTAATTACGTCGTATTGTAAAAGCATTAGTAAGATAAAAAAAGAAAAAATATTTTCTTCGGTGTGATTGATTACTTAATAAAATTACGATCAAATATCATTGTACCGTCAGTCCTTCAATCGATAAAAAATGTTTAAATTAAGTTGTGTTTTATTTTTAAAGGAAATAACTGCTCTACTACCACCTAGAAATCAATTTTTTTTTCCTGAAGATAAAAATTGCATTATTCAAAACTACAGTTACTTCTTAAGAAAATGTAATACACACTCTCGTACCTCGTTAAAAAATGATCGCCGAAACTTAATTGTTATTTATGATAATTAGCTAATTATCCCATCATTTGCTGCTAGAATAATTAAAATTATTAGAATCGCTCAAACTATTCATTTCAATATTCTTCTCGCTTTCTCTCTCTCTCTCTCTCGGATAATCAGTAGCATTACGTCGGCGTTGAGCACAGAGCAGGCATGTACACTCCGATAGAAAGCGAGTAAAAAGGGCGAAAGAGCAGAAAGAGCGCGAGGGTGGGTGACGAAGAATAATGAAAAAAGGAGCGAGAAGAACGGCCAACGCTCTCGAGGGCTGCAAAAAAAAAGCTCGCCGAAACCCTGTAGCGGCGGCTCCCGACGTCGATCCGATTCGCGGCGTCCTGGGAATGCCCCGATAGTGGAGTTTGCCAAAGCGAGAAAAAAGAGCCCAGTAGCGAAATCGTCACGGGAAGCGTTTTCAGCTGGCTGCACTCGTAAAACAACGAAAGCGATTTCGCGCGCGAGCTCGTGTTTTTAGCCCTTCCCTTCTGCTGGCCCGTTTTTTTTCTTTTTTTTTTTTTTTGCTTTTTCACTCGGCGATCGAACATTATTATTGCCGCGCGAATTATCCCCCTCTCGCGATTTCATTTCGAGAGAAGGAGGACAAAAGGATAAATAAAATTACGATCGTTGACTTTTTTAATATAAGGCAAGCGGAATTATTAACGGCGGAAATTGAAATTAGCGGGAAGGTTGGAAGGAGACGCGGAATTGAATGCGAGCTGCAGATTGAATGCCGGAGTTTAATGCGCTCCGTTTCATTGGTTCTTAATCGCGCGAATACAATATTTTGAAGCTCTTTGCAGCTATACATTGGAGTTAATTATGCGACGTTTTCAATTAAATTTCAGGGAAACGATAAAATTAATTTTTGAGAAATGCGTTATTGAAATATTAATAAAAAGCAGGACGAGTATATATTATAAGATTTAATTATTGTGGATGAAATTAATAATTCTTAAGAACGTAGGAGTTTAATTTTTATTTGAAAAAAAATTGAGATATGAGAGAATAAAGAGAAATCTGCCTTGAATAATCGACTCGTGATTTTGTTAATAATTTTTTATTATTTTTATTAAGAAGAAAGAGTTGTGAGGTGAGATTTTAAAACAAGTATTCCATCGATAACTGTTTTTTGAAATTTTTATCCGACGCATCAATTTTAATAAAGCCAAATTTTTATGGGGAGCTGAAATTATTAAAAATGTCCAAAATAACCATACAAATTACACGCGTGAAAATTTGTCGAATACTAAAAAAAAAAATATTACTCAAGCAAAATAATTTTCCATAATTTAATTTTCACGCTCGAGACTCATCGTCAGATTTTACAAGTCAGGCATAACCATTACTCCATCATGCAAACGGTACCACCCTGCGGAATTAATAAATTCCAGCGGCCACCCGTACGCTCCGCAGCAAAGCTTTCAACCGCGCGTGTTTTTGCGAAAATGCGCGTGCGCGGAGTGCCGGTTCGAAATCTAAGCGAACAGAAGAGCTTGAATAATTTACGTTCTCGCGCCGCGCGAGCGTATGTAGCTTCTTTTTTTTAATGAGAGAAAAGCTGGACATTCGTCGTACTTATTAATGAAGGAAGTTTTAAGGAAGGGGTGTGTATATATATAGGACTGTAGGTAGTCGAGACGTAATCCGAGGATTGAGTTTGATTGATTGAGCCGCCGTGCACTTCTTCTTGATAATGAGTTGTAAATGATTTTAAAGTGCTAGGTTTGTACTCGTAGCTTCGAGATAAGTTTGGACAGGTTTGTCGCAGAAAAGGAACGAGTATTATGTTAATGACGCTAATGATGCATTGCACAAGTCAAACGAGAAATCCAGTCTGCAAATTGATTTGCAAATTGTATAAAAAGTAACGTATTTATTGAAATTGAAATTGGCAGAAATTAAAGAGGCAAAAATGACATTGCTCGCGGCACTTAATTATATTTAACGTCGTTTCAAGCTCGCGCAAACGCAGCGACATCTCCCGACACGGTCGCTATATCTTTCCGGCAACAAAGTCGGCACCAACGACGGCTGATTCGTCACTGGGCGAACGACGTGCGGGAAATTCGCTTTAATTCCTTTGGCGACTCTTCCCTCGCGCACACGAAAGACGGCCGCATTTTTCTTGCATTATATTGCTTTATCTTCTTTATAGCTCATCTTCCGCACGTTCCCCTGTATTTTACGGGCGCGGAGAGCGGAAATAAGTACGACTCTCCCTCCCTCTCTCTCTCCTTTATCACGTTTCGCGCGCTCGCATCTGCGCATTTTCTCTCTGTGCTTTCTTCCCCGGAAGAGAGATGGGAGTTGCCGAAAGCTCGCTCCAATTTTCCTTTCATGCCCGCCGCGGCCGCCGTCGCCGCGACTTCAATCATGTTTGGACGCCGCGGAGATATTTAGCGAACTGCTGACGTGAGGCCGCGGCGGTGCACTCTTTCATTCTATCGAGGATGGAACGGTGAATTGTTGCTGCTATTATTAAAGTAAACTCGGGGATTTGGAATTGATTGGTTGCTGTTAGAGCAGAAGGTTTTTTTTTATGATAGAAATATGTTTATCGTATCGAAATGAACTAAATAAAGGCTTTGTTATTTCATCCAAAATCCAATGCTTTTAACCGGTCATACAAATATTATCGACTAACATTGTCAATAATGTCCTTATACATTTTAAACGATTTTCGTATATATTTGTTATTGCCCGAATAACTCGTTAATATGACCAAAATTAATATTGCCAAGCAATTAAACTTCTATATAACATCGTACATTTGAAAATGATTTTAAAAAACCAGATCTTTGATTCATAACATCACTAATTGATTGGCAATTCATGAAAACATGCATGCATATGAATAAATGCATATTCTATGTTTATGCAGCCGATATTATGTGATGCTGCACATTTTTATGAATTTCAATGTGCCCCCCCCCCCCCTCCCCCAATTGTGAAATAGTTGATTTGAAATTATAAGCATAAGAAATTATTTCATGCAAATCGCGCCCGTTCGCAGCTCGTCAAACGCCAAGTATCACGGACAATTAAAACAAATCTGTCTAATCAGCGAACGAGGTGTTTTATAAAAATAAACTCTGAATGCGTAATTAATCGAGCGGCTGAATAAGTGGATTTATCCCGTTTTTAAAGCCCCGGATATCAATTCGAAGCGTCGGCAATCAATCACTTTTTTGCGCGCGCGGACAATTAGTTTCTACACTTGTACACTTCTCGCGGGCATTATTCATAACATCCCATAAATCAGGGAAAAAAACGGTTTAATGGATGCAGCGCTTTAAAGCGCGAGCGCATTTTTTCCGCTCGTTGGCGCCAGCCGCAGCCTTCGCAAGAGATTTTCTCAGACGGATACGAGTCTGTCGTGTGCCTTTTTTCTCGGATATATCGGAAAATTCAGATAAAAAATTGTGGAAACTTTGTAAACCTTTGAAATTATGGCCTTATTTTTCAAGTAAACACGATATAGTGTTGTGCAAAAGTACATTCTAGTTTTCTGACAGGAGAAATCATATAATGCGATATAAATTGATTTAGATTTAATTGGACTTTCTGATTTTGAAAAAATCTTTTGTATATTTCTGTCATTGTAATGTTATTTTAGGATAGCGATATTTTTACTAATAGAAATTTTAGTTTTTAGTTTACGGTTTTATTTTTAAATACGAATTTCATCTTCCAATTCCGAAAATAGCTGAATTGTGCCCCGATTTTCAGCAGTTCGATTTCTCTTTAATTTGTTGCAAAATTTTGCTTAAAAATTTATTTAAAAATCGCACCAAGAATTCGAGTATTAATCGACGCTCCCGTAGAATTCATCAGAATTTCCGAAAAATCGTTCGGCGTCCCATTTACACCGAAAATCCAATCCTCGAACAGTACAGCCATCTCGTCAATCCGATCATCGCCGCCGAAAATTCCGCAATTAAACGCACCCATCATTTCCAATTTCCAACTCCGCTCCGCCACGCCGAACTGAATCGAGCTGTCCGACAGGAAAGTTTCGAGTTCGGCGCGGCGACCAGCGGGAGAAAGGATCGAAACCCTCTGCGGGAGCTCCGCTGCGCTCGCCGGTTAAATATTTGTAGCGCGCGAGCACTTTTCTTCGTCGCCGACGGCCGCCCCCCCGAAGGAACGAGTTGCTTTTATCCCGTCTGGCCGTTTACGATGATGGCGCGGGGTGGTTTTACGGATGTGCTCGTCGCACACACGACAGGCCCGCGCGCGCGCGCGCGCGGCCGACTCTCAAACGTAAAATCACAGTCGTACTCGCCGTGTTTGTTCTTTCTTCTTCCTTTCGACTTTATGGAACGGACGACGAGAGTCTCCTGGGGAGAGAGGACACCTTGTGTTGTATGACCCGCTTGTCGGGGTCGACGGCTGCGCCGAGCTATGAATGTTGGAGGATTTGCTTCTCTTTTTCGAGACGGTTGCAAGAGAATTTTTTTAAAGGGGATGTTTTGGGATTATTTGGAATTGATGGTATAGCGATGTGTTTTGAATAAATTGTTCCGGTTTGATAGGATCTTGCAATTGAATAGATTATTGAGTGCACTGGGAAATCTACTAAGTATTTTATTGATTTTAATTAAAGTTTTAAGTAAAGTATTTACTTATACACGTACATGCATTAAATTTTATAACCATGTATTTAATAGCAAAATAGCAATTGTTTAAACTTGCCTTAAAGACAGCGAAGAATTAAAAATATCTTTTCTTGTAAATTCTTAAAAGTAACGTCCGCCGGCGCAAGTGAGAAAAATGAAAACCGTTACATAAGGGATTTAAACTTGTGCTTCTGGAGAAAGAAAGATTTTAGAAACTTTACTATATTTTTATTGTACAAAAAAAGTTTTTAACCATGACTTATGACTTTGCTCTGGTACGAAACTGAAATTGTTATTGTTACTATCTACTTATTTTAAATGGGCCAGAAATTTTTAGTAGTAACAATTTCCAAGCCAGCACAGCCAGAGATTTAAAAGATTTTGAAACAATAGTAAAGAATAATTATTGAACGTAGACTTAAAAATGAAATACGCAGGTAATCCGAGTTAGATCTTAGCAAACATTACAGCACAATCCAGCCAAATAAATCAACGATATACGTTCCTGAAAACTGTAAAAACAAACGTGCACGCTGTCTGACACGAGGCTTATTGGCCGGCCTCCCTAAAAAAAGAGCATCCAGGCACTTTTTGCCGCGGCGCGGAAATCGCGCGGCGGCGCCTCTATATATATACCTCCGATATGACATCTGCCCGGGCGATCCAATAAAAGTAACGCGGCAAAGGAAGAAAAAAAAAGAAAAAAAAAACGAGCGTGGGTCAGCCGCCGCCGCGACGATAAGCCAGAAGGCGGGTTTATGATGCTGAGCCCGCAGATACAGTCGCGCGCCCGCTGAAATGAAGCTCCGGAGTTGGCGCACTTCGGGCTTGGCTTCGGCGAAAGAGTGCCGTTGGGGTCCATTACACCAGCCGAGCAAACCCAGCGGAATTAAAAAAAAAGACCATGGATAATTTTTAACTAATTTTTAGCTAATTAATTACCAAAAGCAATCATTTCTAACTAGTCGCGAAAGCCCGTTAACATCCTATGTCTGCTAGCGAAACGTTTACGCCAGCGGAGCACGGCTTTTAACTCCCGTTCTAATAGGGCGCAAAATTTTTTGCTCGGCGAGTACTTTCGTATGGACCAATCAGAAAATTTAAAAAGAATGATAAAAAAAAACGCAAATATGATTTCGTCGAGCCAAAAATTTTGCGCCGCATCACGTCATTTTTGACTAAATAGAAAGGGAGTTATATGTTTCGTTAGCGGAAGTAGGCGTTAACGGGCATTCGGAACTGGTTAGAAATTATTGCTAAAATATATTTCCGTGCCGCTGGTAACTTGCAGGTTCCCCGAGTTAATAGCGTTAATCACGATGCTTTTTTTTGGCCCCGGATCGCGCAATTTTTGGGGACGTCTGATTTGTAATGAGGTCAGGGATACGGAGACAGCTATTTTACGACTTGTAAATTAAATGATTTATAATAAAGTCGGTATTTGTTATTAAGTCGGTGGATAATTTTAGAAAAATAAAAGAGTTTCCAGCGCAAATGTTAATTGTGAAACACGAGACTATCTTTGTTTTGATGAAAAATACGTACGTAAGATATAACTAAAAATTTTATTTCCTGATTAATTTACGAGATTAGAAAATAAGATTACAAGCAAATTTTCTAAGATGTTGCAGACAAGTGTTTTATCATGCAAACTAGTAAGGATAATTTTGAAATAAAAGTTTATACCCGTCTATATATGATGCGTTCAATAAAAGAGGAACGATCGTATGATATGGATTTCTTGTAATATGTGGAAATCTTGCTGGTTACAGTGATTCTTGCAATCCATTCGAGAATAAATACGTTCATTTGCAAGGGCTTTATATATTATTAAACGTTTGAAAACTTGTTTTATCTTAGTTCGTGACTTGAAACTGCAATATACATTAGATTCGTACGATTACTATAATAATATGTATATTTTAATTTGCAAGCATTAAATTTGTACATTAAATAATAATAATAATTCTACTTTAAATTTATCAAAGTTTCATATTAAATTTCAATACTGTTCACGAGGAATTGTTTTTATTTCACATAACAAAGAGCAAATTTTATTTTCAATTTGCAACAGCTGTTTCCTCCCGCTCCGTTTCAGCATTGTATGAAATGACGATTTTGAATTCATTTCGTTTTAAAAAACACAATCTCTCCTCGGCTGAGTATGTCGTTTAAATTCATTACAACGCATTGTACATTTACAAAAGTCATTCCAGAATCAACTTACACTTCTGCGCGAATAAACATTCCTGTTTATTCTTTAAATATGCTGTCTTAACAGTCCACCAACAGCCACACTATCAACACTTGATATTTTCGCGAATCACCCGTTTGACATTTTTATGACTAACGCTTTCAAAATGCAAATAAAGTACAACGTTCAGCACAATTCTATTCCACCGTAAACATTATACAAAATAATCTCGCTTTCTATGATGCAGCGCAATTGCTGTTTCTCACTGCTCCAGATCCATCGGTGATATATAAAATTTAACGGCACGGAATGTCGAGCAATGAAATTTTATCACCTCATCATTAAGACAGAATAATTCCCTACGTCACTCGCAGGCACGAAATTCCATCCAGGGTGGGAAACATCCAGATTCCGTCAAAAATAGAAACAGATATAATCAGCATCAGGTGAACATAATTCCGCGCGGCAGGTGTCGGGATCGAGTAATCTGGTTTCTCCTTTCTCCGCCGGCAAAAGATCAGGGCCGTTACGTCAGCCGATAACGAGATAACGTCCCGGCGCGTTTAGCATAAATTTGCATGGGACTCTCAAGGACGTCGGGGCTCCCGATGAAAATGATATGCGTCGATGTATCATAGGGCCGCCGACGTCTTAATCGCCGCGATTATGAATATTGAGTGATATTGTTTGCGCCGCGGTGCGCCGCGTTTGCGCAATGGTTTTCTTGCTTTCTCAGGGTGCTGGAAAGTGGGCGAAGGATTATTGGCACTTGGGGATATTCGCGAGATTGATGATATGCGCGTTAACGCGGTGTGGATGTTGCTCGGCGTTTGGGTTGTGGGAAGAGGCGATTGTGTTGGTAAAAAGTTTTATTGATCAGTAAGTTACGCGAGGATATAAATTTTCATTGCCGCGTCTGCGATTGCATTAGCTAATGATTTACTGTGACGCTGAATTATAATCATTATTATAAAGTCATTATTCCGGCTAGACGAACCAATTAATTTCTGTGTTTTTGACGATAAATAATAAGAAAAAATAAATTCTTTTTACGTATGAGATTATTTGAATCTCTCTAAAAAATATTAATTTCCATGCAAAATGACGATTGTTAATTTATAATGTCATTGATGAGGAGAATGCACAGAAGCTTAACGATTACGTGTTACTTAATCTCAGCGACGATGGAGGTTAGATTTAAGATTTCTGATTTGAATAAGTAGGCGTAATTTCGCTCATTAGATCTAAGTATAGCAATCCCGTTATTTAATTCTTGTAAGCTATTGCCATTTATTGAAATATGAGCTACACTATTAAATCAACACACGCAGAATATATTTATTAATAAAATAAAAAATCAAAGTTTTCTTAAGTAACGTTTAAAATATTCCATGTCAATGTAATAACATAATTTTGCAGAAACAAAAATAATTCCTCACAGATGACACTCAATTCCTTCAATCTTCGAACTTAATTTGCAACCTCCTCTCGAGCGCCTCGGCGAAAGTTCGTTAATATCCCTGAAGCTCATAAATACGCACACGCAGTTGCGGAAAAGTAGTCACGGGGTATAAATTGCGCGATCTCGAAGATTGCAAGCGCCGGCAAAAGTTCGCAACTTGACTCGGAGCATTGTCGCGGATCCCGGAAGCCGCTCTTCCACGTATATATACGCATTTCTTGCAGGAGGAAAATCCACTTTTACGTGCATTCGAGCAAACGCCAGTCTTGCTTACGCTCCGTTACGGGCTACTTTGTTGCCGTGTATATTTGTTCACGGGGTGGGGGGGGTGAATCGTATCAAGGTAAATAACGTTAACCTTTACGAGATTTCATATACATTTCGAGCGACGCGTGTCTGTTTCTGCTCTCGTTTCTCCCCTTTCGCCGCGTCCGCTCTTGTTACTTTTCGTAATTTTATTCTTTGCTTTTGCCGGGGAAAAGGTCGACACTTTTAGAGGATGCCGCTGCATTCGGCGGGCGCGGTGAAAATAATAAATGTTGCTTTCGAGCATCTTACTTTGTCAATATTTTTTGTAAATTAAAAAGGAGTTTGGGATCTTTAAATTATACCGTGGAGTTTTATTTTCGTTTTTATTGACAATAAAAGTTCCATAATGTCTGTAGAAAAGGTTTGGGAGAAGTTTGCTGAAAATCATTTAATTGTTAATTAAGAATTTTTTTTTTAAATAATATGAATCATTATAAAATAAAATTATATTTTAAATAATTAACTATTAAAGTACTTCTTAAATGTTCAGATAATTTATATAGTTATGCATTTGTAGATTTTCTAATTTGATCTAAAGGTAATACTCATTTGAATTGAGATTACAAAACATTTCCCGCGAGACTATGCACTTCCAGTTCAGCAAAATGCCTTTAATGATCTTTATAAGCTTCGGTACAATAAATTTGCAGAACGAACAAGAAAGGCTCGGAATTATCGGTTCTCATAAAGTATTTACAAACTAATCTAAACTTCAGTGCATTGACAGTAGCAATAAGAAGTTGACTATTAATTTGGAGCACAAGCACCAGTCTAGAGCGAAACAAACTTAAACTCTCGAACATGTCTGGCTAAACGATTTGTCGTTGTCGCTCGGTTTCGCACGATCGTTCAATAGCGTCGTATTTCTCGCGTAATTTCACCGCTTCTATTTCAAATCACGGGAAAATTGCGCGAAACCGAAAACTGTTACGTAAATAGTTTAATTTATATTCCGTTCATTACCGCCGGCTTAAGAATTATGAACTTGCTCGCGATTCGGAGTAAATTTAGCTTCAATTCAAGCTTCATTGGGAAAATTGATTGACAACAAATTAAACAGGATATTGCGCTCGAAGCTTTAGCTTCGGATGTTTGTGAAATGATGAATTATAAAAGTCCCGCTCTAAATATCAATATCGAGTCATTTCCGACAGTTCGCTAGAAATTTTATTAAAAGTTTTACTGGAGCGCAGCTGATATTGCACGCATTGAAGGACTGGGATCAGAAAAACATAATAAGTATACAATACTTAGATTTTATTCTTTTATTTGAAATGCTAGTTTATTATTTAACTTGAAAAATGTTTTATTCTGAATACAGATATAAATAGCTTCGTCAAAATATTTCAATACTTCTTCTGTAGTACTTTTAATATTTTTTCCAAAAAAAAAAAAAATAATTGAGTGAACGACCTTCAAGTTCCAACGTAAAATAAATCTATTATCCCAAAATTCTATTAAAAACACATTGCCAAACCTGCGAAATTAATAAAACTGCCGAAGCAATATAACCTGAAAGCCGGTTTTCATCCCACCTCCTCGATCTGAACCTCCTCTCCAATCATCACCAGCCCGTCACGCCATAACTCACCTCTCAAAAGTTGGACTTCCGTAGGAACGCAACCTCCGTTCCTCGGCATCACGCGCACACGTCTAAAACTTTCAGCGCTCTCTTCGCCCTCCTTATTTGTCTGGCTCTTATTTGCCCGTCCTCTCTTAGCGAATCGCCACCTGTCTCGCACTTGTATGCAGCGACGCGTCCTCACGTAATATCTGCGCGGGGGTGAAGAGCAAGAGAGAGAGAGGGAGGGAGGGAGGGAGAGAGCACATGTCGCACGGAGCTGCGCACGTGCAAGTAAATGCCCGTCAAGGCACCGGCCGATATGCGCTCTACGTGGACTCCGATTTGCCCGGGATTTCGGCCTGGATTTTGGGGTTTCACCCCGCGGTTCTGAGAGAAGTCCGATCGTTTAATTAGCTGTTTTGCAGACGGGATTTCGCACTGCTTCGGCTGGGGCATGAAGTGTTTGTAATATAATTGGAAACTTAACGCTGAGAGACTGCATGCATGTGAACATTAAATATTGGTAATTTAACTTTTATTTTATGCCGATTTGTTGTAATTTTGGTGTTTTTTTTATTAAATTGATTAAATTTTGTATTTTTTATTATTATTCTCACCGCAATTTTAATGGAACGCAGATTTGAATTCGACGCTTATTATGAACAGTGGCACGTTTCCTTAGCAGAGCTAGCTAATGAAATTTGATAATATTCATTAGAAACAACGAAATGTTTATACACTTCTTAAATTGGCAAAATCAAATCTAATACTTCTCTTAACGCAAATGAAGTGCGCTACTTTTCGCAACTGGCGTCGATCTGATGATACACGACATCGCGGCAGACTAACAATCAAGGAAATGAAAAAACAATACATCGGTAGGGGCATAAGTCTCAATATAATACAGTCGCATCTCATTGAAAAATAAATGCAGGCTCGTGACACTTTTGCGTCTCTGCCGTCTTTCTATCGGGTAATATTAGAAAACGATTTATATTCCTAGAACTGTTATGTGAGTCCGGGAGTTCTATGCGATGTGACAGAGAGAGGAGCCGACTTGTGACAGTGCGGCCGTTTGCGCTGCAGTATCATATCGCCTTTCTTGCAATTTTAAGGCGCTTTCCAAAGTAGAACGCAATTTTTAGAAATTTTTCAATTATTTTATGTTTTTTTTTTATAACCTTGTGCGAAAAATTGAGAAACAAAAAATAAAGTATACATAATTCAGAATCCAAAATTTGGTTAATTAATTGAAGGTTCAAATGGTTATACCTTGCGAGAGTCTCAAAGCCAAAGGACAATAAAAATAATTTATAATTGTGTTTATAAAATTTCTTGCATGCTAATAATTTTCTAACAACCGAAGCAGTCAACTAGATGAAAGACAAGTGAGAATTACATGCCGACTACATAGTATTTTCAACTGAAAAAACGAGCAAAGTTTGTTACAACCTATTATAAATCTTCCACACTCCGCTACAAACTTTCTCGCTCTATAATAAATTAAAATATTTCGAAATAGAAGCAGTGCAGTATCTTGTATGCGAGTTCCACAAACCAAAAAAAAACCCGCAAAGTACCCCGACAAACGAGGCCACACGTCGCACGACATTTATCAATCCGCGTTCTCCCAATTAATCTGAATACCTTCTCCCGATAAACGGCCGCCGTCGATAAACGACAACAAAACGAGAGCGGCGCGCGAGAGCAGTTCTCGCGCCTGATTATCCGGCCGAAAAAAAATATTAGCATCGCGATCCGCGAGCGAATGATCTACCGTAGGTACAGTCGCGCATCGGATCGAATTTACACCGCTGCAATCGAAGCTGATAAATATCCGCGGGCAGGACACGGAGCATCGAAGCGGGTTCGTCCTCTCTGCGGCCACTTTGTTTCTCGCCGGGCTTCGAAACGACGCCAAGCGGAGCCAGGTGCTTTACGCGACAGCTTCATTATCTCTTTCCCTCTGGTTCGTCCTGCACGAGAGCCCCGACCGCTTTGTAAATTTTAGCGCGCGCCACGTGCGACTGCGTTCGCGTCGGGGGGCCGGAGCGGGAAAAAGGTGGAGAGAGCTTTTTTAAGCGAAAGGTGTAATTTTAAGCGCGCTTTAAAAATGCGGGCTGGAAGTGATTTTTGTAATTTTTAAAATTTTTTCCCACGCCGACGAGCTTTTTATGCTTTTGTGCTTTTATGCTTTCGCGCTTTTATGCGCTTGCTTAATTAAATTTAGAAGTAATGAGAACAGCAGGCCGAACTCTGCAGTAAATTTTTTTTTTTCCACGTAGTGTAATAATGCGTTTTAGATGTGTATTATTTTATCTTGCTTCGTTTTAATAGAAGCTCTTTACTTCCTTTGCAGCTTTGTATATTAATAATTTCTGTTTTTGAGAAGATTTACTAATAAACTCGGTAAATTTTATAATGAAATTTACTAAAAATTTTCATTATCTCGATAAAATACAAACCTTGATAAAATACAAATTACTAAAAAACGAACAAAATTGAACTATCATATTCAACATTGGACGGTATAAAAGAATTTTTCACGTCAAATTGAAGCAAATTGGAGCATTAAGTTTTAATCTAAATTTTTTTATTTTAATTTGTATAAAATTACATAAATTAAATTTTTCCTCTTTTACACGTATGACCGTTTAAATATCTTTTAGCTGGAGCTGTAACAAGTTTGAAAATTAGAAAATATCCTAAATAATAATTTTTTAATTACAAGGCTAATTTTAAAATATTTAGTTTAAAATAGACTTCGGCATTCTATGAGAATATTTACATATTATATGTGCAATGAAGATAGAACAAAGAATGAATTTGCGCGCAAAGCGAATCCCTAGTTGAACGTCGTTTCCTAAAATTAATTACAAAACGCATAATCAAACTCGGACACCCTCAATTGTGGTGGCGCACTCTGCGCATTTCGTCACGGGTCACTTACCGAAAACCTTTTCGCAAAATATCTCATTCCAGGATACACACCACTCTCCGCCGTCTCTTCCGCCCACTTCAATTCCACTCCGAGAATATCCATCAAGAGAGAGGGAGAGACAAAGAGTGATAGAGAGAGAGGCGAAAAGCGCGACGAAAATCTCCCGCAAAAAAGGAAAGAAGCCTCGAAAAAATGAGGCTCCTCATATAGAAAAAGGCTCAGTCTTCGAGATCGAGAGGGCGTTTTTCGAGGGCCAATTACGCGCGAGATGAGCCGCGAGAGAGAAAGGCAGCCAGCGAAAAGAGACAGAAAACGACGACGACGCCGCCGCGGGAAAATTACACCGGCGGCGGCGGCGGTACACTGCAGGTGGAGAGGAGAAAAAGAAGCGACACCGCGCACACAACGGCGGGGGCTATTTGGAGGTCGGCCAAATGAAACCGAAAAATTACGGGGCGCCGTTTTCGCGCTCCCTCGAACGCTTAATGTATGCGCCGGCTAGCGGCTCCTCTTGTTTGCGCCGAGTTTATGGCCCGGCCGCTCTGACGAAGCTGCAGCGCGCCACGCGGCTTTGTTTGCGCGGAGCTTCGCCGAGCCTTTTTGCGAAATTTTAAGTAGGTTGTTGCGGGTAAATTCTGGAGGGCGTAAAAAGGAGAGAAACGGCGAGTTTTCGGCGCTGAATTTGGGTCAAATGAGAAACTTATTTTTTTTTCGTTAAAAGAGCTTTTTTTAAAATAAGGCTTTTTTTGAAGCTTTTAGTGATCGTACGGTAAATGGCAAGTTTTTTTTACAGGAGTTTCTTTTTGTAATTGATTTGAAAGATGCTGTAATACTTTTATGTTTGATAGAGTAACATCGTCATTACATCATTAGAGTTTTTAATTAATGTTACAATTAACTAACAGCATTTACTTGAGTTAAAAAATTCTTTAATATCAGAAAAATTTTTTCATTAGTTTCAGTAGTTTCAGTAAAGATTTTTTTGAAAAAATATCACACAAGCAAACAAAATTCATATATCTAATAATAATAATAAAAACCGCAGGGTAAACAAGAAAGTAATGCGACTAGTATATTACCCTACTTTATCATACATTTCACCCAGAATGAAATAGTCTATTACAATTACGGGCCATTATAGAAAGTAAACTTTATTATATGCTAATAAAGCGAGCGGTCGGCGTTCGAGAAGAAGGAAAATTTACGCCTTGTATAAAGCAAAAAGTTTCTATCGCGAGTTCGCTTAGGGTAAACTTTGATTTAAAGGCCTTCGACGTGACTTAAAATTCTCTTTCTGGAGGGAAAAGAAGCCGGGAATACTGCGAATTTAGAAGGCACTCTGCTCGCTCTGCTATCTCATCGGCGCGGGGGGAAGTGAGCGGACCTTGATAAGAGTTTGAAATTGGAAGTAACCCAAGAACTTTGCTCGTTGATTTCGCACTTAATTGCAACTTCGATGGCTCCGGCGTTCGCGATTTTTACTAGAGAAGGTTATTAAAAAAAATATAGCGCCAACGCCGTTACGAAATTTTTGCATTAGCTGTATTACCTTGAAACTTCATCAGCGCTGAGTGAAAGCTAATATTTTTATACGCATCTTAACGAAAAGTACGGTAAGTATCGTATTTTTAAATTAAAAATTTCCGTTTAATTTTGTTGAATTAAAGGTTTTGAGTGTATGACTTTAATAAACGTAGAAGAGTCCATTATACTTAATTTGGAAATGTCATTTTGTAAGGGAATCTTCAATTAGATTTTGTTTTTGCTGCTTATTTATTTAAATGAATTATTTTTTTAAACTTAATTAATGCCGAATAATATTGCACATTCCTTAATTATGCCTGCGAAGGTACAAAAGTGAAAAGTAAATTCAACTATACTTATACTACAATAACCTGCATAATGTAAGAATAATAGTAATGTACAAACAGCCGTGCAAGCCGCTCAACATTATAGTCGCACTAGTCAATGTTTTTACACAAATACCTCGAAATGCAAGAATATTTAGCATACGTAATTAAAATTTACAGAGGCACCGTATTGCACGCCAAGAAAGAACACTTTAAAATAGCAAGACGCCGAGGAGAGCGCGAAAAGCGCGCAATTCCGCATTACCTTCGAAATAATGACCGACGCAATAGCGATCCGGGTTTTCCGGCTTTTCGCGGCGACGATAAATCGCCGACTCGTGACGTATCAAACGCAATTGGCTGGCGCAATGACTGATCCCTCTTTATCGGGCGTCGCGACATTCGCGTGACCGCTTTCTCCTCGCTCTCCGGGAAAGTCGCTTCGAGGAGAAGGAGAAGCGGGAAACGAGAAAAGCCGCGGGGGGGTAGAAAGGGAACAGATAATCGAGAAGTTTGAATACGAATTTCCCGCCGGCTACGGAAATATTCGTGAGATATTACTACGTCGTTTGTTTTAGGGCTTCGCTTCTCGCGCTCTTCCTTCTCTCTCTCTCTTTTTTTCCAGCCGTCGCTTTTAGTATCTGTCTCATTCACTTTTATCACCGTCGTTCCCTCCGCTACTATCTTTCGCTTTGCTTCCTTTTTTTTCCGGCCCTCTCTTCTCTCTTTTAGTTTTTCCGCCGCGCGCGCATCCCTTTTGGCGCTCGCGAGAGGGCGCAATTTGTTTTTATACTTTTCTTTCGCCCCACGGCGAGCTCGGCGATTGACAATATATTTTCCGGGGTTAATTTTGCGCGCGCCGCGCTTTTGTCGGTTATGCGGATTTTTGGATTTTTGAGCGGCGGAGCAGATTTTCGCGGCTTTGTAATACTGTTATTGTTATCTCTTCTAGTCGGATTTCCAAGTTTAGCTACCATTCAAACGTGTCTTGTATCAGTAATCATAAACATTATATCAGGTTCATACGTTGAGTCAAGCTGATGTGTTGGCTTTCCGGCAGATTAAGTAGTGTCAAAGTTTTTAAATTATTACTGGTCTAAACGTAAACTTCAATATATTTGGGCATATATACACGTGATTCTTACGGAAAAAAAATAATTTTCCTTCAGAGCGGATAAGCTGACTTTGCGATAGTCTAAAAGTTAATCTTTTATTCTTTACAGATTTAATTTTTAATATCCTGCAACGCAAATAATTTGAAAATCATACTTTCTAACAAAATTGAACGAAATTCCTGATTGATCGTCTGTTTGCAAGCAAACGACTTAAAAGAGATGGATTGGCCAATTACATTCCACGAATTCACTTTTGAAAGCTGCTCGGAAAAACGCCGGCCGAATAGCAAGCAGCCAGCGCCTACTTTGCTTACAGCGCAAACAGACCTCAAAACTACAATCCTGCCAAGAAACCTCGGCATTTCCACTCCTCATTTCGCAAAAAGCATTCCGAATCACCGCGCGTCGCCTCCGAAAAAAAAAAGAAAAAAGAAAAGAGGAGCCATCCAACACCAATCGGCGACGTCACCTGTCCCGAGCTCGATCGGGCCTATATCACTCGTGCCTGGCGGGAGTAAGGCGATCGTCGCTATCTCCGGGGCGACGTAAAACATGCGCCGCTTTTAAAATGCGGGCTCTCCTTCTCTCCCTCTCGGAGGAGAGCCATTATTTCGAGATTTAGTGAAAACGCGGGTCGGGGGGAGCTTCACCTTCGTTACTTACAGCTTACGGCTTACTTACAGCTTTATGCTTTCGCGTAAAATCCCGAGCGCAGCTCTCGCCTTTTATTCTCCCCACCCTTATCACGGCGGCTCCGGCGGCTCCTTCCCCTTTTTCGCTGCTTAGCCCGGCGGCTCCCCGCTATCTCCTTCTAATTTCGAATTTCTTTCACTTTCCTTTCGCTAATTGCCTTTTAAAGCAGCTGCTCGTAAGTCGAGGGAAAAAAATCCGGGGGTAGGGCGAGCTTTTTAGCGCCGAACGAGAGTTTCGGCGGCGGGTTTTAGAAGCGGCGGATTAAAGTTTTGTTTATCAGCGGCTTTCTTTCGCTGCCGCGCCTTTGATTTGTATGTAGATCTGTGCGCGAGAGAGGCTAAATAACGAAAGGATGATAATGCAATTGCGCCTTTCGGGGGGCGCTGTTCGCGAGAGAGGAAGAGAGAGAAAAAAAAATAGATTTCGCTGCGCGTATTGAGGCTGATCGGGCCGCGGGATATATTCGAAACACGTTTGTTCCTCCGGGATTCGATTCGTTATTCCGCATACTCGAAGCTTCGATACCTGGGCGCGCGGATATACCGACGAGAAAACTCAGCGGGTATTATTTATAATTTTTTCTCTCTTCCTGCTCCGCTTGTTTAGGGGAGCAAAATTCATTTGCATAATTTGGTTAAAAGATGCTACGGTTTCTTTTTTTTCGGCGGAATTGACAGTTTATTAACTCTTTAACGATTTTACGTCGTATCTCGGGGCTATGATGAATGAACGTGCATTTTTGTAAACGTCGAAAATGTTAAAATTTTGATTTAGTTTATTGTATGGCCGGATGTGCGGATGTTTTATTTTAGGAACAGAATATATGCTCCCCGAGCCATCTCTCTTTTAAGTTTTGCAACGTAGATAATAATGTAAATTTCAAACCGCAATTTAGTACCGCTGCTTTAGTATTTCCAGAGAGTTACGGTAATATGCCTTTCTAGTTGAAAATTTACTAAACACAATAAAAAAAAGTTTATTTTAAAGATTATTCCTCGGAACAGCTAAACTTTATAAATACTTCCTTTTAACTTGATAGGATAAAAATGGCAATTAGCTTTTAGACTGAATTTACAAAAGCATTCAAAGACACCTTTTAAGAATTGACGATAATTCCAGTAACGCGAATACAAGTATCCTTTAAAAATTCATTGCATTTATATCGGATTCCCGAGAGCTCCTTTACGTTCTTCCTAAAACTTTTCCCTCCCAAGCCGTAAACTATCGCGAAAATACATCAGGCCGCTCCGATATATATATAACGCGATAAAACAGCCGCGCGGGAAACCGCCTGGAATCGCGATTTTCATCTAATTCCTTTATCCCACGGCGGCATCTAAGATACGAGCATAAATAAATATCCGATTCGATTCAATTTTTTTTATTATACTTTGTCCCGCGTCTAATAAAATACATGCACGGAGATTGCGCCTCTCACGGCGCATTTACATGCGCCGATCCCTCCCGCCGCCGACACCGATATGTGTGCCCGGGCGTATGTTGGCGCATGCACACGTATGAGTACGGTGCACCGCATATAGACACTCGAGGAGTCTGTGGTGGATACTAATATCTCGGCGCAAACGGTTCGATAGAGGAGGAGCTGCTTCTGGCGATTGGAATTCGACGGGAAAGTATTTTGCGCTAATGCGGTGTAAGAGGAGAGTTTTTTTTTTGTTCTCGGGCAGTAGGCTGGTTTTATGCGCTGGGAAGTAATTTTGATATTGATCTTGTTGTTCAGAAGGGCTTTCCGCGAGCTTACAAAGCGGAATGCTTTTACTCAAGCTAATATTGAATTCGTGTGAGCTGCAGCTTATATAAATTTAATTATTGAAGAACTCGCGGAAATTCGCAATTCGCAGGTTTTAAGATATATTCTATTATTATTAATCGAAGAACGGTGCTGAAACTTTAGTGACAAAAGGAAGGTTCTGGACTGTGGCGTAGGGCTGATTAATGCTTTATTGAACTTTGCTGTAAGTGTAATAAACTCAACTATATTATAAGGTGACGAAAGGCCGGAAAATCTTTTTAAGCAAGTTGTTGCAAAAAACAAAATTTAAATGAAAATAATAGTCGCATAATGACCTATTGACGGGAACGCGACACGTCATGAATTAGAATTTTTCCAAGAAAAATTTATTTGTAGGAAGAGCACATTTACATAAAATTATCGATAAGATCTTCTATCCGTAACTAGAATCCTGATGTAAGAATACAACAATAGGATAACTCTGTAGGATAGATTAATAAATAATCAAATATCAATATATACAATAAGATAATTTCAAAAGAGTTTCGAGTTTCAACAGATCCATCCAAAAATCTATCCAAATCACCGAAATAATTAACCCAAATCTTCTTCGCGCGCATCTCCGTGCACTTTTCTTGGCCCGGCGCTTCAGACGCACGCAGGTAAAAGTCTTACTCTGCGGCAAATGAATATTCAGCCCGGGCACGCAAGGTGCACGCGCGTCGCTCAATTATGCATGCGCCAAGCGCACACGCGTGCACACACACAGACGGTGTACCAGTTGGCGCGGCTGCTTTTCCGCAAAGCAATGGGCTTTCCGCGGATACTCTCCGCGCTATCAAATATTAGCGTGGATGCTGCTCGCCGTCCGTCACTCTTGGGGGAGGAGAGACCGGGAAGGGGGCGGGAGGGCGAAAAGCCGCGAGCTATTCTAATGAAATCTTTCCTTGGCGAATAAGTCTCGGGCGAATTTCCCGGGGCTTTATTGCCGGACCGCGGCAAATTCGTTTTGTTCGTAATTGAGTTTTGCTTAATTTTCAGAGCAGCGAAGCGGAGGTGCACTGCTGCTATTGTTCGGGGAGGATATAGTCGGGTGGCCAAGATTTCCTGTGCGTTGGGGGCGATAAATATCACGGGAGATTTTTCATGGAGTATTTCGCGGGTGCAATAATTGAGGGAAAGGTGTATTAAGCTGGTCAGTTTTTTGGTGACGATCGCTTCGATTAATTAGCTGAAATTTTGTAAAAAAAAAAATAATAAGCGTTATTTTATCCAGCTTTAAAAGTCGATACGAAAGTAAAACTATATCCGATACCGCGAATACCACAAAAAAAAGCAACGCTCCCCGTCGAGTCTCTGAAACACATCCACTCGCCGACAGGGCAAAACGAAAGCAGCAACAGCAACCGGAGGGGGGTCGAAAGCGAAAGCGGCAGATAGGGAGCTCGGTTGAGTAGAAGCAACATCCGTCTCTTGAACTATTTATTCATCTCCATTATGCAACCGGAACGGCGGCGGCGGCGGTAGCGACTTTGTTATCTCTGCGGGGCCCCCGCGGGGATCCTTCTCTCTCGCGCGCAATGTTTTGCTCGCCTCGGCTACTCCCTCTTATTTTACTAGAATCATTTGCCCCGGTTATGAAATACGCAGGAGCTTTTGTCGGGGCGGTGTTTTGCGAGGGACTCGTCGAGACGCCGCAGTATTTCCTTCCCCGCGAGGATGATGTAAGTATAATTGGGACCTCCGGACGACGCGATTTATTCGCGGATGCAAAGGGCGCTTCTTGGATTGGAAGCTGGGTATTGTTTCGAGCGTACATTGTTTGCCGTTGGGTGTTAGTTACAGTATTGCGTAAGTTTTGTAATATTAATTAAAATTTTAACAACCAGGTTTTCTTGAAAATTCTATTAACTTAAAATCACGTTATATATCCCAGTAATAAATAAAAATCACCGAAAAATCTATTCAAACTCTAAAATATTCGCCGTTCAAAGCGGCGAAGGTAATTTATACCGCTGGCAAAAGCAAAATAAAACAAAAATCTGGCCCTGCAGCCCGCATGGAAAAATCTACTTAGACTAATAGCAGGGTCCTTTTTCTTATTCAAAGTCGCTCGGAATTTGCGCGTGCTGCGCTCCCGATTTAGCAAGCTGTCCATAGGATTTATTCGACGATTGCGGAGAGGGGGCTGAATGAGGGGGATAGAGAGGGAGGGAGGGAGGGAGGGAGTACGAGGCCGACTGCGCGAGTGCTAGATGCATTGTTTCCATCGAGCCATATATATCCGGCTCGTAACTCCAAGGTGTCACGCTGATTCGATTCGCAATGGCCTCCCCCCCGCGATAAAACGCATCTAATTAAGGCTACCTTTGTACGGCACGCAACGTTTTACGCCGACATTTCGGGGATCCATGGCTAATTCGCGTTCGGCGCGTGGCCGCGGGGGAATTGAGGATTTGGACGGGCGAGGATATATAAATTCTTGGAAGTCGATGCGATTTTCTTCGTTTTTTGGAGCTTGCTCCTTTAACCTCACTGTGCTGCTGCCGCTTCTATATATTTTAGTATATATAGCCCCTATAGTGTTTGTTGGATCGAGAGTGAAATACGAAAACG
>UCOM01002826.1:0-22509 GCA_900474385.1 Ormyrus pomaceus | reverse complement strand
GGGGGGGGGGGGGGGGGGGGGGGGGCAAACGCCGACGACATCAAAGCCTTATAAAAAATTTGCATACAACGATAATCCACCTTCCGGGGAGAAGAAGTTTTCCTTGTACCCGCGAAAGCTCGACGAGCGACTAGTTCCCAGACATGCCGGAGCTCGTCCGAGTACAAGCTACCCGGCAAGTGGCTCGAGCTCGAGGAAAAAGCACTCGCGTCGTCCAAAAATTCTCTCTCTCTCTCTCTCTCTCTCGGCCAGAAATGCCTTTAAAAATTCCCCAGCGCACACAAGACTCCCCGCGGCTCGTCGTACGTCAAAGGTCGCGCGCGAAAATTCCGGTATGCGCGAGGACGCGTCGGCGTGTCTTCGTCGGGGGCAAAGGGGAGCTTCTCTCTCTCCCGCAACGTCGACCTCGATTATGCGCTCCCTCTCTCTCTCTCTCTCGCAGGCTAAAAAGCTCCGGCGCGCGCTATACGGCTCCCATGAGCTGCTGCACGCGCCGCGCGTTACTCCGCCGAAATCCAAATAAGAGCGAGCAGGAATTGCGGGGGGAGAGAGGCGGGGGCGGCGGCGGCGACGGCGCGCGCTCTGAAAAAAGGAGAGAAATATCGAGGTCGACGCGGATTCTTTTCTCCGGCCATAGTGCGGCAGTAGCTCTCGAGGAAACGGAGTCTCTTTTTCTCCGTTGATCCCTTTCATCCCTAAATCGCGTCGGTCGCGCGCTTTATTTTTACTTCCTCTTCCTTACGCTGCGGAGCTCAGCTCTTTTTTTTTTTAGCCTCTGTCTCTCCGGGGCGGCGCTTTCTTTACTTTATATTTTATACGCTTTCTTGTATTTGCGCCGCGAAGCGCGCACCTCACGATTACGGGCGCTCCCTCGCTCCTCGCGCTGACTCCGTCCTTCTCTCTCTCTCTCTCTCTCTCCCTCTCTGTTCGTGTCCCGCGAGGCGGAAACGTGCCCGCGTTACCGATACCCGCAACGGGGATTCCCCTACTTCTCTCTCACGACCCTCCCCCGTCCGTTCCCTTATTCGTGCGCGCGGCCGGCGGAGCTCCGCTTCTTATTTCTCGGCACGTTTCGTCCGTAGTGTGCAAATAGATACGGAGTGTGAGAAAAAGAGAGGAGAGCTGGTCCTAGTCAAGCTCCGTCTCCTCCCTGCTTCGGCCCCGTAAATCTTGTAGGTTCGCATTTCGAAGCTCGTGCTGACAGGCCGGGAGAGGCACGAGGCGCGCGCGCGCGGATTTTCGCCTGCGTTTTATAGCCTCCCACTTCAATGCAGAACATTTCGCGATGCCTTCCCTCTCTCTCCCTCGTCCATCTCGTTTTTTTCTCGTTTCCTTCCTTCTTAAATAAATTGTACAACATCCGCCGCTCGCAGCCTTACTTTGTCTCGTACTGTCTCGCTCCCGGAGTGATGAGCGGAGCGAGACGTGTTGGTATGCACGCTGATCTATTTTTAGGAAAGCCTTTTCAAGTATTTGAGTCTCGCTAGACTGGCACGTATTTAAATATATACGAACGTATCGTTACGTAATGGGTTTGCTTATTTCTTTCTGTCGTCCTTGCCTCCGTAACCTATGCCTGACTAATGCTATTACGGCGTGAGAAAATCTACGAGGGCTAATAACGATTGATTTAACATTATTAGAGCAAACAACGTCTTATCATCGTAACACGAGACTACTGATCTTCGATAGTGCCGTGAGTGATAGGCTCTCGGCACAGGATCAGCATACGTCGATTATGCTACTGAATATCCCGTCATGTTTGTCGCAACAATTATGTTCGTTACTAAAGTTAGCTTTCATCGTCTAACGGTACATAATCTAATCAGAAATAGTAAATTATGCCTTTAGAACCAGGTTTTCCAAATCGATAATATTTATGGATATATTCCTATCGATGTATGAGAATTTTTGAAAACCAAAGGCTTCACTGTGTACTCTTTGATATTTAAATATCGAAATAGATCAAAGGCACCTTTAAGTTTTAGGTTCACCTTTACATCTATGTTGCATGTACCGAATTCGATTGTTCGTATGTAAAAACAGTCAGCATAGATCATATAGGATCAAAAAAAATCATAATCAATTTTTTGTTTGAAAACAACGCTTCGAACATCATGAATCATCATAGAATATTGTAAAAGCAGGAAGAAAATTTCCAACTTTATAAAACTTTTTCAAACATTATTTAGAAAGACTCGCTTACAAGATCTAATTATATAACTAAGAAAATTATTCAGAGAGTCATAAATCTTGGGTCTTATTGTCTGGTGAACTTAAGTAATCAGAAATTTAAATAATTAAGAGAAAGTCAAACCAAACAAAAGTTGATCCATAAACTTTATATGAATGGTGAATAATGCATCTTAATGTTTCTTCTTCTTGATATTATCCGAATTCCATCATCATTAAATTTGACAAGCTTTTCGTGCAGCGAAACAGAATGTTTTGAAGAAATACGATAGAGCTGATATAAGTTCACTAAAGCCTTCTCATAATACTGACAAATCAGTGTGTTAAACTTTAGATGACAAATGCGTTTTCTCGCAAACTCTTAAATCTCTTCAAAGAAACATGATATTTTTCGGACTTTGTACAAAGAAACATTAATCACATAGAAAAAAACTTGTGTCTTCTGTCAATTAACGCGATTATTAGCCACCGCTGAGCATGAAAAAAAAGTACAGAGACACTTGAGGTCAAGATTTACAGCCGTTTAATTTGATTAAAAGTTTTTCTGTCGAAAATTGCAGCTGACAACTTTGGCGCTCTCGCAATCTCTCTTAACTCCGCAGACAAAACCTTGTAACAAGATCCATCGCTCGCTGCGTAAACTCGAATTCTGATATGGCTCCCTTTCCCAGGAAATGAAAACCGCCGTCATCTCTATCATCCTCTCAGATTGATTACTAGTGCTCCGATTACGATGTGCTAGGGAATTTCAATGATTTGAAACTGCGGCAAACTATGAGTGGTGCAATCAGGTTCATCTTTGATCCTAAACGCGGCTGTCACATCATTTCCTATAAAATTGAGGGGCAGATTAAGCCGAAAATTGAGTTGCTCGGCTGGTGGATAACGCAAACACTTTATCAAGATCCGAACCTGCCCAAGCCTTTAAGCTAGAAAAGGTACAATTTTATCTCTGCAACCTCTTTACGGGGAGCCTGCCATTTCAGAGATAATTTCAACAATAACTTACATTATTATACGCTGCAATGAGCTTTAGGGATCTTGTTAACTTTCATCTACGTGCTAAAAATTAATATTATTAAGCTGACGAATATTTCGTTCAGCCGTTCATCGAGGTAAGCTATTGTACTCCAAACGCGAAATAATGAAATCCTATTAAGGGTAAAAGATTTTAAGAGACATTCAGCCAGTGCGCCAATTAGCGTAACCTAGTTATCAAGGCAATTAAATGATCCGATGGGTCGGCGGCCCAAAGTTTAAAAAAATCCATTCAAAATTCGAGCGGCTAATTCATAATTCCATTAAAATTAATCGAGCCGCGCTTTCTGAACGCGGAACGAAGAACGACGCGCGTGTGTGTGTGCGCGCGCGCGCGCGCCGTGATAAACTGTCACAGGCAATTGGCGAAAGCCCTCCCCGGCGACGGCGGCCTCGGCGCGTGTGCGCGTTAATATTTTACGCATAACTCGGTCGCTTTGACATTTAAAAGGGAGAGGGGCGACAAGCGCGCCGGCTTCCCCACCGCGTACCGGTAAAACGAGCTCGGAGCGAGAGAGAGAAGAGAAAGAAAGACGGCAGCGACCTATGTACCGCCTCTCGAAATAAGCCCAGGAGTTTTACTTATGTTTCCATTTACAGCTCATAAACGTTGCAGGTAAAGTGCTCGAAATTTCAACGCTAAGACCGTCTATCCGCGCAAATCGAACGCGAGCTGGGGGTAAAGGGAACCGAGGAGAGTTTTTTTTCAATATCGGAGGCTGAATTTTTTAAGAGGAACGTTGCGAGACGATGCTCGAAATTAATACGTGTTACGTAAGCCCTGAAAGTTTATCGCCCGGACATCGGTAAATTTTTAGCCTGGGTCATCGATCGGTCAAAACAGAATATATAACAATGTTAATATTAAAATCAGTTTTCCGATATAAAAATTTTACAAGGCATTGTTCGAATAATTTTTACCCCCCGGGGGGGGGGGGGGGGGCTAAAAATATTTTATTACTTTAAAAATAGTTGCGCATGGGAAATTACCCTATATTTATCGTTAATTGGATAAATTTGTTCTGTACGCCTGGGTCGGGTGCTTGAATTTGAATTTTACGAGACTTGCCTAGGGTTTTCGCTATTTAATAATTCATTATATGGCCATTGAAATAACTTTTATCGTAGCCCTTAAAATATACAAGTGCTATCGGTTGTGACAAATTAAATTATAAATTAATTCATGACTGCGCGTCGCTGCGCCTGTTGGCATCAAAATTATTGCATTTGACGTCTGATTATCTTTCCGGCTTGACAGATTTTATGGAAAATATTCTATATCTTTTTCAGTGTATCATTTTTGTTTAAATTATTTTATAGCGATAATATTTAACGGCATTGTTTTTAGCGGTTTTGTGATAAATGATTAATTTATTTTTAATTCGCCTTATAGTTTGTTTGTTAAAAAAAATTATTCAATCATGCCATCGAATTGTGAGTGAATGCAGCTTCTAATGGGGAACACAGTTAAATAAAAAACTAAACTTTCTATCACTTTTTAAACAAAAAAATGAATATATATAATTTTCGTTCATATAGACGTACACTGAATAAGTTAATATTAAATGTTTGTAGAAGAATGTTGTAAATCAATAAAAGTAGATAATGCAGAAAAATTGACTCGATATTTCACACCACCTCGACAAGAAAATCCTCTACTGCTCCTGAGAGAAAAGCTAACATAACTCGTCTAAAATATACACGTTTTATGTATAATTGAGGCTTGGGATAAGAACGAATTTTTCTATTCTAACGCGTTTACGAAGAAGAATTTCTCGAATTTTATTTTAATAATCCTTCAAAATTCACATACCTAAAAATATTCTTCCGATTTTTTAGAACCGCCGCAAAATCGAAAATATCCGTGAGAATTTTCAGAAAATCCGAGGTTATCAACATCTTCGCAAATATTAAAGGTCAGCCGTGTATAAAGATTAGATTGCTATACGTCCGCGTGAAAAGCCAAAGGGAAGTTTGGCTACGACATTTCACACGACGGCTGAACCCAAAAAAGCTTCCTTTGCTTCCCGAAGAATAAGAAATTGATCTAGCAATCACAGGTCCGCGTTCTTTCCCAGCATTGTCCGGCATTTTTCCTTCTCAGCGAGCCTTTTGACGTTTTTGAACCGCTCGAAAACAGACCCGTCCGGCTGACACATAACCCACACACAGAGAGTAATGACATTCTTCAAGCTTATGCAAACGCACGGCCGCTCGGGGAATAAGAGAGCTGCGTCAGCCCAAATTCTAGAAAAGCAGAGAGGAAAGACGCGACGACGTCAACGACGCTTCCGCTTGAATTTCCGAGATTTTCCGGGCGGCGAGCGAACTCGATTCCTTCGCGTTTTAGGATAGAACTCTCCGACTTGAAGTCCGGGAAAATTCGTCGGAGTCGGATTTCCGTCTGCATGCTTCTGACTTGGATTCGAGCACTGTGTGCTTGCGAGATACGAAAGATAACGCGGTATAAAAACCTGGTTTTCAATTGTATTTACCGAAATTTCGGATAATCGAAAATTTATAAATAAAGCGATGCTCCAGTAATTGAAGAGTTCTAACTGGTCGATTTGAAAAGTTGAAAGAAGGTTTTTCCGACTATTTTTTTTGCATTAATTAAAATTTTTATAGGGCACTTCTTAAATTCTAAATAAAAATTTTTTTATATGTAAATTTTATCTCTACTTGAGTTTATTATGTAGGAAAAGTTTTATAAAAATCAGTAAATTAAAAGTTCAACCAACTAAAATAAATATGATTTTTTTATTTAACGTAAATAACAGTTTCATTTGCAAAAATATTTGAAAGAGCTCATTTATTTGTTCAATAGAGTGATAACTTTTATATAATGCCAGAGTTTCAATAAAATCATCCACCAGTGAGTAATCACTTCTGACTCATGGAGCTTTTCTTATTCTAGAATCAATCACAATCTATAGTAATTTATAGCCCTCATATATTTCCATAAGAAAATCATTGCGTCCTTCCATGCTTGAGGGTATGCGAGATAAAAAGGAAATATCGATTTTTCTTTCTTTGACCTCTCATGCCACCTAACCTACGAGTAAAATATATAAAAACATCAGTTTTCTAACAGTTTTTCATAAAATTTAAAAAGATAAACTTACATTAACGTAAATTAAACTCGCATAAAATATTTCTCTAAACCTTATTTCCCAGAAAGCGTACTCTGCATTGATTAAATACCAATTAGCCGAGAAAAAAATTGACTCAGCTTTTCCGCTTTACCGGAAAGCGGCGGATGCAGAGAAACTTGGAAAAGGAATATTCTGTCCACACCATTTCCGAGTCAAGTCAAGTGACTTAGCGGTAAATATTGAGATTTTCCGTGACGGGCGAAGGTATTGCAAAAGTTTCAGAGAGAATATACAAGAAAATGAAGGACTAGCGGATGGGGAGACACCCCAAAGTGCATCTAAACGTTTTTCTTGATGTAAAAATGTGACTTCTGTGGAAAGTAAAGAGAAACTGAACGAACGCTGTCCAGATTTTCTGTCTCCTGATCGGAATGTGCATTTTTTTATTGTGGAATTTAGATATATCGCGTTTGGTAATAATGCAATGTTTTACAATGAATAAACTTATAGGGAAAATTTGACTTTTAAAATTAAAAAAAAATGTCATTAATTTATGTTATGTTTTCCTCTTTTCAAAAATCGATGATTATTTGGTTTGATTTATAAGAATTTTTTAAATAAATTAATTTAATTTAATAATTATTTATTTAATTTTCAGTGCATATTTTTTAAAAATTTTATGTCGAAAATCCAGAATAATTAAATTTGAATAATTAATTTTTTAAAATATTGATGAAAATCTCAATTTAACTTTATTAGTAAAGAACATAATCATGGATAAAAAACAATACATCATTTATTTAATCGTGTTATTTGTGAAAATTTTAGCAAGTCAAAATAAAAAAAAAAATTTCTTTTATTTTTCATTTTACAATGTACATTTAATGGCAATGCTGCAAGTGAAAAAATAAAAGAAATAGCTCTAGAAGCATTTACAAAATGAAAATACGCCTCGGAACCGGCATAAAAAGTCATGTATGCACAAACATTTGTGTCAAGCATCATCATAAATCACATATTCAAAGAAATGCGTGCGAGACAACTCGCACGAATACACAACGAACAACGCAGTACTCCTCCAACTAAGAAATAAATTCTTAGAACTCGCTGGATGCAAATATTTACTAATTCACCTCTTTAGCCTCATTTATTTCGTTATAATTTCCGCTTGAGCTTCATTTTTATGCATTAATTTGTAAAATTCAGTAATAAAGGCGCGTCTAGTAAAACGTTATTTTATTTGGAGTTTCCTGGAATATTTCATAAAAGTTTTTATAATCTAATTTTGAAATTATCTCGTGGTATACATTAAAAATGTACCTCCCTTTAGAATTTTTCGCCGAAAAGTTCGAAAACTGTCTATCGCCATATTTCGTCAAGCGCTTAAAATAACGCTAATCCTCCGGCAGGTACAAAAAAAAAGGTGGAAAAGCCTGATTAAGAAAGGAGAGGAAAGTGGCATCACTTATTTATCCTCATTTCAGATTATAAAATGTAACTCTTTAAACTTTCAAGGGGTCGCTATCCCTATTTACGACGGCACTTGACGCGAAGGAAAGCCACCGGCAGCGACATTATTATCCGCCACGTTTCGCGCAAAAACGCGGCTCTTATCGGATGAAGCGATAATTCTTGCATCATCGCACTCGGCGTCGCGCGCGGCATTGTGCGTCATTCTCGCGCTCGTCTGCCTTCGAGTAAAAGAAATCCCCAGATATTGCTCTCGAGCTTGAAGAACTGAGGGCCGGCGGCTCCGATTACTCGACCTATTTGCTAATTCCGCCGTATGGGGAAAGGCGTTAAAATGCAAATGCACCACCGCGATGTAAATAACGCAAAGCTTTTAAACGCACGCGGACTCACGCACGGCCGGCTTTTCCTATAAATATTTAATAACTCTCGATGCTTCTCTCTCTCGGCGGCTTTTCGGCCCTTTTTCTCTCCTTTTACTTCTGCGCTCGAACTCTTAAAATACGACATGAATATTCAGGCGCGAGTCTTTCTCAATTTTTCTCTCCTTATAACGCGCTTTCGCGTTTCTTATGTATGAAGGCCGCGCATATAATTTGAGAGAGTGGCTTGGAGAGTGAGCGGCAGTAAGGGGGGGAGCCGAGTAAAATAGAGCATAAAAAAGAAGGCGGCAGCGCCAACAACAACAAGAGACTCACCTATTGTACATGAGGACGTCGGGCTTCCAGAGGCGGTGCGGCGGTATCCTCAAGTCCCGAACATTGCCGTACTTGGAAGGGTCCCACATCATGTTAACGTCGTTCCATTCCTGTAGGAAATGTCGATTTTGCATTACAGGCTCGTTACTTTGGATGGCTGAGGGGGGAGGCGGGGTGGGACGCGAAGGAAATGTACTTCATGTTCGCGAAAGTGCCCGAGACCGCTTAAAATGTCAAGTTTCTGGAGGCTTCGGGGTTCACTAAGAAATTTACGGAAATGATATCACCCGATGTTTTCAACTTATTTAAGAAATAAACATCGGGCATGAATGCTTGTTATTTTACAATTAAAATAAAATTTGGTCAACGTTTGCCAAATTTTAGAATGTACTGCATTACCTTAAGGAGGATATTCATTGAAGCTTACACGTTTTAATAATATGCTCTCTAAAATACTGTTTATGACAGAATTGAAATTAAACCTAAGTTGTTTTCAAGGGGTTATTTGATCCTGGGTAATTATCGCTTTTTCAGAAAGTCAACGAAACATGTTTCATAGAAAAATAATACTATAGAAAAATTTCCTTTTCAACTTATTGTAATACTCCCGAAATAAAAGGTAAATAAAACTAAAAAAAAAGAAATAATAAGTCTCGACTTACATTCCAAAGTTCATCAACGTTGCGACCTCGGCGATTTTCCATTTAATCCAGCGTTCGAAATCCAATTTAATTTAGCCCCGGCAAGTTAGCTCTTTGAAAATTTAGAAAGCCAGCCAAAATAATTTTCCAAATCAAATAATCCCGTCCTAAATTTTTCCACGTCTCCGAAAATCCTATTTACACTTCCAGCCGAATAACTTAAGCGAGAGCGATAAAAAAAAAAAGAGCTCGAACTCGTGAAACTCAATCGTCGTCGGCTTCGCCTCGGTTCTTTTCAATTCCGCCCCTTAATTAGGCCACTCCCGCGCGTTCAAAGAAAAGCAAAACTCCTCCACGTGCCGCGGAGTCTTTGTAGGCAGCCCCTATACGTACACTTAATACTAAAAGGGATTTTCGCGCTCTATATTTCCAGAGCGGCAAGTCGCGTCCTCGCCCCTCCTTTAAGCGCTTTTTCAGCAACGGCAGCAGCAGCGGCACCGGCACGTTTTAAGCAGTTGCCGCACTTCCGGCTCAGCTCGGCCCCAATCGGGAATCCCAGCGATTTCGATTACATCGCCAGTGGCTGCAGCTGCTACGGAGAACTCGAGGAATCCTAATCGCGGCCGCTCCCCCACACAGAGGCCAAGGCGCATCTACACTCTCGAGTTCTCGGCGTCGTCGGGCGCATTCCCGCGCGCAGTTTTACGGCCGCGCGACATCGTAAACGTGCCTGGGACACGGATATCCCCCCCCCCCCCCGCCCGCCCCCTCACCCCCGGCTGGAGCGGGGCGCGCGCCGCGAAGCCCTCGGCTCAAATTTGATAAAATTCGGCCGCTCGGCTATTTTCCTCGTGGGATTTCTCTCTCTCCCCTTTGCGCTTAATTCGACTTTCCACTTTGGAAGATAGCTCTTGCGAGTCTTTCTAGAGATCATTCTTCTTTCATTTTTTTAATTGCTTTATTGAGTTAACCGTCTGGCTTACTTTCTTTTTTTCGGCTTCCTTATATTTTTCCTCTGTTGGTTGCAAAGCGCCTAATACTTTTAAAAATTTAATCTTTTAAGAGGATTGTTTTTTATTTAATTGCCATTTGACTCGAGGAAAATTATTTTTTAGTTATAGTTAATAAAATTGAAGAATTGTTTAGTACGATAAAGCTGCCGGTTCTTGTAGTGAATGCGATTAGAACATATTGAAATTAACAAAATCGATTCAAACAGTTCAGTTAAAATCGACAAGAGTATTAATTTTAGCACACAGAATATTCGATTGAAGCTTTCGCACAGTTCGTAACTCGTTTAAATATATTTGAGGTTATTCACTCTTTATATTAAGCCATACAAAAATAACTGTTACAAATTTTTATTTTTTTTATTTTCGATAATTGTATGTATTGCGTAAAATATTTGATTGGAAATTATTTTACTTTAATTACCCTAATCTTAATTGATTGATTTGACAATGTAAAATTCAGCATGGAATTCATTAATAAAAAATAAATTCGCTACTTATTACGTTATTGCCTACGATACTTAGAAATACTAAAAGTCTGCCTGAACTCGGACTTGTTCCACTTATTGACTATAAATCGAGAGACTATCATATTTTCTAGTTACATCGCAACTCTTGACTATTTTAAGAGGTCAGGGACTATTTTTCATATGCGTAAATTTATTAGCATTATCATTTCCTTAAGTAAGCTTTGCACTTCCTGTAAGTTACTTCTATTGTTAAAAAGCAGTATTATTTCTTTTTAACTTTATTATAAAACGTGTAAATAGGACGCGGAGAAAATGAATTACTTATTTTGCGGGAAAAAGTATTATAATAAAAAATTCAACTCACCAGCTTTAACCAAAGATTCGTGATGAGCAGCTGATTCTTCTCATCCTGAAAAAAGAATTGTAAAATATAGAAAAAGTTCGTTTTTTTGAAATTGTTATAACGTGCAAAACTGTTTCAAGTTTTATAAATATAATAGCTACGTCTAAAGGTCTAATGTTTACTTTAAACATTTACTAACACCTATATAACAATATCGATCGAATTATTCAACGCTCATCTACTATGTTATTACTCTACGCATGCAACTTTTCATGCATATCAAAACATTCGAGAGAAACTCCTTTGTTTTGCTATTATTTTATATTATAAAATTAAATCCGTACCTTAGAAACATAATATTATTGTTTTCATTACTAACGCAGATTTATTTTAATAAAAAAAAATGTAACACAATTTAATATTTAATAGAAAAACAAACGATAAGAATGTGTTTACTTTTATTTTTTTTAAATGTAACAAAATATAAAACTTAACAGAAAACGTTTTTATAATATTCTTGTAATAAAAATAATTCCTTCTAGAAAATAAGCTTGTACAATATAAAATAAATGAAGCATTATTTTTACAGCTTAAATTTAAAATGATTCTGCTTACCCAAAATACCTTTAAATAAATAAAAAAGAGGACTAATGTTTAATAGCTTTCCTGTTGCAAGAAAAGTCAAACTACTCCTCTGATTTTCCTTAGAAAATTTTAAAAATAACATCCTCCAAATATACACAGTTCGAAAGTATTTAAGAGCATAAGACGCATTTGAAAAAGCAAGTTTCATTTTTAATTGAAGACAGGAGTTTTTAGTATTATCAAAGATTACTTCGTCTACTTCGACGGACTGGGTAAACAAAAAGCGCAGAGAAGGAGCGGCGTGACGAAAAGAGAAACAGCGATTATCCGGGAGAAAAAAAGCGACGAAAAGCAGAGGAGGAAGAGCCGCCCACGCGCAGACGGACGAGAGAAAGGGGCGTCGTGGGTGGACGAAAAGCGAATGTAAGAAAGGGATGGGGGCAGGGGGCTGCTGAGGGCATACAGAGGGAAAAAAAAGCGAGTGGAACCGCAAGGCCGCGTTTCCGGAGGGTAAGTTTCAAGAAGCCACTGCTCAGGCGCGAGCGGCTTTAAAGCCGAAATTACGAGATCCCGGAGCAGCGGTAATCCCCTCTCCCCCCCCCATTCCCTGCCGCCCACCAAAACGTTCGGACTGAATCATTTTCACCTTCTCTCCGCCTCTCGCGCGGATTTTTCGTTTCGTGGATCCGCGATGAAAGGGCTCACGGGTTTGTTTGACCTTTTTGTAATACCCCTGAATGATGTCTTGCGATTCGAATAGCTATGTATGGTTGTTGAGCAGCATCGTGTGAATGAGTTTTTTTTAAGTTAATCATTTCATTGGAATAAAGCGATACGGTTTAAAAGGTGCCCAGGTATTAAAGCAGGAAAAAAAATATATATGTATAATATTTTAAAACTCTGTAGTTAAAAAAGTTAACGAAAGAAGCAGATTACAGCTCCTAAAAGAAACCTTAAGCTTCCAATTTGAAAAGTTGCAAAAATCAATTACGCAGGATAGAAAAACAATTTGCCGAGGGCAGAAATAGAAATAAGGGTATTTTCCAGTTGTTGTGGCTCTTACTCGCGATAGTGTCTCAAAGTTGAGAGCATCGTTAATCCGTAAAAACTGAACCACTCGAGCAACACAAGACGAGAGTGTAGCTCCTTGGAAGCCAAAGAGTCTCTCATTCCGCCTCCCTCATTCTCTCACTCTTGCTTAATCCCTTGCGGATCAGTAGCTAGGACGTCTAGTTAGTTTCTTTACACTGTTTCGGTTGCCCTTAAGCTGAGAACTTAAGCCGGAAAATAAATGTATCTCAAAAACACGTCGCGCAAAATGAAACTCTTATTCATGCCGCTAAATATGAAAAGATAGCCAATTTCGTTTGAGATGACGTACAATAAAGGCGTAAAAGAATATTAATCAAAAGACTGAAAGGAAAAGGGGTTTATTTAGTTTGTAAGAGTAGATTGCATGAGAATAAATACAGTTTTTTTTTTGTGTTTGTTTGCAAATAAAATGCGAATCTTCTCGATTGCTGATGACCGACTCGTAAATTAATTTATTGAATTCCTTTGAACTTAGAATCAAATCCGAGAAACAGTATAGAATTTACTTTTGTTTTTATGCATGTTGCAATTGAATGTATCGCAATATGAATTTGAATGTTTTTTATTCCCTTCAAACTGCATTGTTATTGAAAATAAAAGATAAAAGATTATATTAACTAAAGCTAAAATAGTACTTTTTACTCTATATTCAATATCTGACCCAAATTTGAATATTTTAACTTCACATAATTTGCTATTATTAAAATCTCAAGTAAAATCGAAAAAAAGTTAATGAAAACAGAATTTTTTTACCTAACGAGACTTGCCAAAGGCAAAAAATTTCTCAAAATTGTTTTTATCAAGTTTAAAAAACCGGAAAAAGCTAAATAAATTAAAAAACTGATGTTCAAAGTTTCCAAAACCCGAGGATACACAGAATTACTTTGAAAAAAATTTGCTTAACAAAGTAAATTGCAAGCAGAAGCGGCAGCAAATTTTAAATCCGTTTGCCCAGTGATTTTTCGCGGATTAAAATTCTTTGGTAAGCTCTCGAAATTGATAGAAATGCATTTAAAGCTCGCTAATTAGTTAGCAACTCGTAGTGAACTAATTAAAACGATCCGTAATCACCGTTCTCAAAACTTCGTAACAGCGGCCATTAACAATTCTCACGCTGACCCTTCCCGTAGCAAAATACTTAATCCACTTTAATTGCCACTCCTAAAAAGTGATAAGACCCTCTTTCGGCTAGGAGCTACCGGAGCTCTTTACCTCCTGCCTCCTCTTTCTCGCTCTTCGGCCGATAGGTGAAAAAACCGGTGTCACAGAGAGCTTCATCGTTCCGCGTACGGCGCAGCTAGTCGCGGCGCAGTCCATATTTTACACTCTCTCTCTCTCTCTCTCTCTCTCTGTCTCTCCTTCTGTCTCTCTCGCCGTGCGCGCCTGCTCACTGCAAGGGGGGAATTGGGTCAACGCTGGCAGCGGCAGCGGCGGCGGCAACGAGGAAGGAAGGAACGAAGAGAGCGACAGAGAGAACGAGCAGCGGCAGCCAGCGGCTGGGATAAGGAGAAAATGATCAACAAGGGCCGACCGACCGAGAAAGAGAGGAGGGAGAGAGAGAGAGTCGCTGGTTTAAAAATAAATTTCTAAAGGCTTCGAGACTTCGATGTTATTGTTATAATTATTAATAAGCTCTCTTTCTCTCTCTCTCTCTCTCTCTCTCTCTCTCCGTCTCTGCTTCTCGCTCGCGCGGGTACGTGCTCTTTCACTATCGTTTCACGGGGCTCGCCGAGGAGAGAAGCACGCGAAATATGCGCGCCGCGTAATTTTCCGTGTCGGCGAAAGGGTCGTCGCGTTCTTTTTTACGTTTATACTCCTTTCGCTGTGCTCCTTTCCCGTATAGGTACGCGAGCTGCACATAGACGTGTGCGTGCGTAATTTGTGTGTGTGTGTTGTTGTAACTGCACTTTTTTTTTACATCTCTTTTATTTCCTTTGTCCCCCTTCCATTTCGTTTCCTTTGCTCCTTTTTTAATTCTCTCTCTTTCTCTCTCTCTCTGTCTCTCCATTTTGCACATCTATACGCGAGGACTCTCCTCTCATTTTTTACGCTTAATCGCGTGCTTGACTTAGCCGCGCGGCGAAGAGAAGAAGAGAGAGAGAGAGAGAGAAAGAGAGCGTGTGTTTATTTTTTGCTTTGCCATCCCGATTTTTGCGCTGCTAACTGTACCCCTGATAATGGCTTTTCCCTGTTTACCATACGCTCCTTTCCCCATCCGTCTCGCCGTCAGCGGAGTTTAAAGGATCCATCTGCCTTTCTCGTTTTTCAATTCACGTACACAGCGAGCGAGCTACTCGATCGCAAAAAACAATCTCTCGTCACGGGCTAATCCGTCCCGGTGAATATGCAGAGTGCGAAGGATCGATTTTTTTCTTTTTTTTTCTTTTTTTTTTAATCGAAAGGGGCTCCTTATAGGGCGAGAAGCCGGCATTTTTCGTCCACGCTCGTTTTTCGCTCCGGCACTTTTTCATCTCGTCGCGGCGTCCGATCGGAAAAACGGCCGTTTCACCGCGCGATTGAGTTTATTTAAGGCCGTGGCTGTAAATGATGAAATTGGCACTTTTCGACGCGGCGAGCCCGCTCGATTTATGCATGAGGCGGCTTTCTTTTTTTTTTGTGCGGCTTCTCCATTTTCGCGCCGCTCAAGCCGACAAAAAAAAACACCGTCCATCAATTCGCTGCAGTGTTAAGTGCACACGAGTCGCGTATAATTTTGCTTTCCGATCATGTGACGTATTAATTATTAGCTACTGTCTGGCTGCGTCATTCTCATATTTTTTTTATCGAGATGTAACAATTATGCTGACGTGAAATATGCTCAGTAGAGGCTAATAATAGCTCAGGCTAATTGAACTTTTTTTAAAAAAATTTAATATAGTCTAAATTGATTTGCATTGTTCTAAATATAGAATTTTATGAATATAAATTATTAGAGGCATGTTTACACCGGTATTTATAAGTGAACGTGTACTTTATTCGCCATTTTATACGAAAATGCTAAAAATATCGGGCTACATTCACCGAAATGTAGTCGGCTATTCATCAATCAATCATTCGGTTTAGTAATTAAACGAAGTAGCATTGACAAAAGGCAATTCATTTTCATTAAACCTAAACTGTCCTTATTTTTTACGAAGCAGTCTTTTAAAAGAAAAAAAATTATGTGATAACATTCTGCGTAATAAACTGCTTAGTTGACATTTTTATGGAACTGAAAAGCCTTCAATTAAAAATTTGCAGAAGAAAAAGCTGATAACTATTCATCTCTGTCTTCTAACGAACCGCTGAAAAATTTATAACCCTTTACCATTATTACCCACCAATGGCGCGGCCCGCGTTTGATTCCTCTCAATTAACGGAGAAAAATGATCGCCTTAATCAGGACTAATTAAAAAATATGGCCAACCATTTTTTGAAGAAAAAACAAAGAAACTTCAAAATTTCGTCAAAAAAGTACCGTGATAAATGACGTGCAATTATTTTTTAACCGAGCCTTACGCTTCGTTTGTAATCGGGATCGGCAAAAGACTATTTTTTTAATTAAAAAATCCATCATCTATTACTTTTTTAAATTACCTCGGCAAAGATCTAGTAAATGCCTCTTGCATAAAAAGCAGCCTCCTCGTATAAACATTGTCTCTAGAAAATTGCCCAGGTCATTATCTCTTAAATTCAGGCGGCTTATAACATTTTTAATTCTCAGCAAACAAACTTTCGAGGCGCGGCGATCAACTCGAAAGCGCTTAAATCTCGAGGCGATTTTTCAAAAGCTTGCAAGCTCAGCGCCGAAACAAAAGCACCGGCAAAGGGGGAATTTTTCACCATAAATCAGCGACTTCCACCTCTCAAAATCGCGGCCTATCAATCAGCGCGACTCTCGACGAAATATCCGCCGAGCGCCTTATATTCCTCGCGCGCGGCGACGGCCGGAAATCCCGGCGCGACGCTCTTATGATTTTTCATTGTCTCGTTAAGGACAGATGAGACTCGTTAAGCCAAAGGAGAAAGAGGAGTCTCGGTTATATACCAGCCGAGGTCCGATACGATCGATTACCCTTTCTCTCCCTCCCTCTCGGGCATCTTCGTCAGTATAATCTCGAGCGCGACAAGCAGTGCGCCTCTCTCTCTCTATATATATATATATATCTCTCTCTCTTTCTCTCTCCCTTCCCTTTGTTCGAGGCTCGAGTGCACTTTATTAAGTACAATTTATCGACGTTCCACCGGCAGCGTTTCGTCTCTGTTGGGTATGTGTGAGCGGTAGGAGAGGAGAGAAACGGTTAACGACACGATAGGCCCATTGATTGCTGACGATTGCAGTCCGCAAGAGAGATGTACGAGCGAGGATGCGGTTTTACGAGGTACTTTCCAGTCGGCTTTTGCGAATGTTACTTGCGACCGAACTTTTTTTTTATTGTCTCGCGGCAATTGCGGGCGATTCTGTTTCTCGCTAATGAAAGAGTAATCGAGGTTAAAATTGTTTTTCTTTGTCCTCCCTTCGTTTCGGTCGAATCAGTTGTGCCGGGGGGCATATACGTATTTCTTTGCTAACGATATCCGTTTCAATTATTTCGAATACCACGAAGCTATAATTTACTATTTTTCCTGCTACTTTTAAAAACACCAGAACAGGAATAATTTCACTTTTCCTTTTTTTGTAAACGGGCCGTCACACGAACTTTCATCGATTCACCAAACAGCTTAAAAAATTAGATTTATTCGCTTCAACTTGATCAAAACTATACGTAACAAATCCTCGTTAGTCAATAATAAACCCTCAATTCACTTGGAAAAGAACAAAATTTGTCAAACAATACGAAGAAAACTTAATTGGAAGAATCCTCCTCCCTTTAAAAAATTATAAAAATTTCCAACACCGGGACTAGGACGACTTTCCTAATTGGTACCTTCGTTGGCTCGGCAGACACGCGATCGCGATCATCGGCAAAGTGAGACAGGGGCTCGGCAATGAAAGTTCAGTCGCGCTGCTTTTTTTCCGCCTGCATAAACTCTCCGGGGAAATATCGTCTCGTTCGCATCCTTCAGAGAGAAAGAGAGAGGGAGAGAGAGGATAAAGTGCGCGCGCGATCGACAATAATTTTTCTCCTGCACTGGCCTCGGTACGTTGAACTGAAGCGATTGAAAAGCGATTCCCCCCCTCGCGCTCGTTAATACGAGTTCGGAAAACATAAAAGTCGCCTTTTCGGACGGAGGTGCAGCTTGATTTATTTACTTTCTTCCCCCCCAGCGTGATTTGTTTGGAATGGGGCTGAAAAAATTATAGCGAGAACGGAGGCCGGCTACTGTTGTGCTTTCAACTTTCGTCCAGAACTTTTCTTGCGTCCTTCGGAGGAAAAGTTCCAATGGCACATCAATGCAGTCTTGTTTTGCTTCAAGAAATTGTTTCTGTTACATGTAATAAATTTTTTATGCTCGAAAGTATGTTTGTTTTTTATTTGTTTCCTTCAGTTATTTTCCAATAACATTATTTTCCCTTTGCTGAAAGAAAATTCCGCTGTTACGTTTTTTGCCTGAAAAATAGCATGAAATTCTTTGAATATCTTGCAAAATTTCATAAGACTGAATAATTTAAATATATAATACTTGTTTCTGCTTTATATTTTATATGTATAATTGTACGGTCTATCCTATGTAAAAATTTATTTATTTATTTTTTATTTATTTATTTATTTATTTATTTTTTTATCCTATATAAAAATTTGTTTCTATCTATTAGAGTATACATATATCAATTACACTAATTACTTTATCGACTCCATCTTCAAATAATATGAGTTAATTCATTCAGAGGAACGCAATATTTAATACGAAGATTCTTTTGCTTTATACAATACGATATTCAATCTAATTGACTTTTAGTATTGAATGAAATCAAATCAAATGAAATAATACTATCCTCTATTATTTCAACATTTTCCAATCAATCAGCCTCATTCCACAGGCTACATTCGTATGTACGTATTCAAGTTTACCAAAAAATTGCGAATGAAAAAGATAGAAAAGAAAAATAGAGAAACGCGAATGAAAGAAGATCCGCCCGTTGAAATATCACGTGGAAAAAGCACGATTCCTAGAAGAGATCGAAGGCTAGCGTAAAGAGAGGCGCATCAGTCGTCAATACTGCGTCCCGATGGTACTAAAATATTTTGTGACAAAAAGAGGGACGTGGATAAAATGTATCGTTCAAAGAGAAAATATATTGATCTCTGCGGGAACACCGCAAGAGCCAAAGCGCTCGAAAATTTTATCCCTCTTTTTTTACACTCATCCAGGACGATTTCAATCATCGCCGCGCGTACATATTTTTTTACTCTCTCTGTCTCTCTCTATCTCGAGCTCACCACAGTTTCTATTCGACTCTTGCGGTCAAAGTCGATTTACGTGCAGAGCACGATAAATTGTTATTATTTTCGTACTATTAAGGGAATGCTCGGCTGACTATTTTTTTCCGTTTTATCACTTTTATCCAATCCGATAGAGTTTGCAGGTTATACGTATGCCTTGTATCTTTAAATGCTAAAAATAGCAGTTTTCAATGTTTTCAGGGTAGATGCATTTTAGAAGAATAAAAATTTAAAGCCATTGTTTCGTAGCCTAAAAGCGCGGTTTTAAAAATGCACGCATTTTTTTTTAAAAACAGCCTGGCGGTTTTGAACATTATTAAAACACTGAAGGGAAAAATATGTCGCAAATATTTTAAAATCGCTTTAACGAAAGCTATTCGTGAATTGGTACAAACATGCGAATGGAATACCGTTCAAATTTAAATTTATTGAAAATTGCTGCGAAATCTTTCCATTCTTTTTCAATTAAAATCAATAGATAATTAACTGCTCTATCGCTAAACTAACGTTCTCAAACTAAGTGAATTATACACCATATCGGTCTACATTCCTCAAATCTTCCAAATTAGCTTTGCACCGCAGCCTTTCCCTACTCATTCCCTGCACTCCGGCATGATCGCAGTTAATAAAGAGCAAAGCTTACGTGTCAGGCGTAACGCGCATATCTACCGAATGTCTTTCGGAGCGACGGCGTATATGTCGGCCACGTCAAGTGTCCGTCGCGCACCGCCGCCGTCGCGGCCCCAATTGTCAAACGCAGACAGCGGAGCTCCCTCTCCCTCTCTCTCTCTCTCTCTCTCACAACTTGCTACTCCTGGCGGCCCGCTGCGCGCCTCTCGCTTTTTCGCGCGAAACCCAAGTCAAACGCAGACGCGCGACCTTTTACGGACGGCTATAAAAAAGGGCAGCAGTCCTAATGGACCGCCGCCAGATCTGTCACGAGCAGAGAACGAGCAACCCTTTCGAACGAGATAAGGATGCGGGCGCCGGGGAGAAAAAAGCCCTGATTTATCGATGTGCAGAAGGATATTTTCGAAAGCGAACTGACAGCTCGAATTTTGAGTCGTAAAGCGAGCGAGATATATTGAAATATAAATTTTGACATTCGATTTGGAATACATCGTCCCGGCGGATTTATTCTTTTCTTATCTCCGTACTATTAATCGTAGCGTGAACCTCACTCGATGCAGAAACGCACGCGAGCTTTTTCGCCGATATAGAGGAAGCAAGCAGTGCCAGGCAAAATGTCTATACCGTCGCCGAGCACTTGAATTTTACAGAGGTGTTTCCCAAAATAAGCTCCGCCGCGTCCGCTTAACTGTATCTTTTTATAAAGACACTCATTTTGTCGTCTCCGCGACAGGGAGGTATTATAGTACGCGGCTCGCTCTCCGCCTCGGATATACACATTTCAGTTGGCCCGTTATTGCTGTTCTATTATTGACCTCCGATACGTGGCATTCGGGTCGCGCGACGGCGGCTGGAACGGTGGCCGTGCACGCTATACTAGACGCGGAAATCGAAAGAGACTAGACGCGCGCGCGCGCGCCCGAACACAATTTCCTGCGGGATTCGCGCCGCTGCAAAAAGAGGGAAGCAAATACTTCGCTCCCTTGAATCTTCCGTCACATTGTGCGTCACAAAGCTCTCCCGCGCGCTTTTTTTTTTCTTTTTTTTGTTGATTGTTTCGACGCACCGCGCGACGTCTTTTTTGCCCGGTTTGCTTTGCACGCGAGTTTGAGGGAGCAACCTCCGGCCGATGCGTCGTTTCGCGTGCGAATGAATAACGATTTCCGATTGGGAGGACGGATCGTTAATGTGTTTAACGGGGAAGGTAATTTGAAAAAAGTCGAGAAAGGATTGATCGATGCCTTTTTTGGACGAACGTGTCGGGCATTTCAAGTTTATGGCCAGCGTAACTTGTGCTTTATAGTGTTTCTAAACGTAGACTGTATTTAATTTAATATTTATGGTTGACTTTGAAATTTTATACGGGGAATAATATGGCGCTTTGAAGTAATAATCGTAAAGAAGCTTTTCGTAGCTTATTACTTTAAGTTAGTTTTTTTATTTAGTTGCGATAGAAAACAATTGCAGCGAACGAGTAAATACAATAATTTCTGTTCTTTATTGGAGCCTTTTTGCATTTTCTTTTCTCAGTTTGCTCCAATAACTATACAATTTTTAATAAAAGAATTCAGCAAATATTTTCTTATCCCATCTGTTTTTCATAAAATAGCCTTTATAAAGTTTGTTTGTCGAAGAAAACGTTAAAAAGGTATCGTTTCGTCTTTTTCAACCCTAATAAAATACATCGAGAATTTAATATAAAGTTTAAATAAAAAAGCTCTTATATTATTAAATCAAAATATAAAACTTTTAAATCCCAATAATTTAATAATTATTATGCTTTACAGTACAGTTAAAATTAATCTGTCCGATAAAAATAATTTTATTGAGAATAGGAAAAGTGAAAAATAGTGTCGCAGAATAAAAAACTAAATGGAGCTAAAGTTTATCTCCCCTATACATTTTCATTCTTGTATCCCTACGTTTACGACGTCGAGAAGTAAATGGTTTCAAAAATTTTTCAACTTTATGAAACTTTTTTATTAAGCGAGTCATTCATAATTCCATAAAGCTACGCCACGTCTATTCTCAACATAAATTCATAGCATTTGCGTTCGGCGTACGATCCAGCCTGTAAATATGGCTTTAAAATTTTGATGAAAAATCTCTTGGATGCTGCGTAGGAAGAAATTGCAAGTTTATACGTAGGTGGACGTAAACGCTTGTCAAGAAAAACAAATTGAACGGTCGCGCATTACGCTTATATAATATGCATTGCGCGTATCTCGGAAAATCCCACACTGTACTTCCGTCCACATTGTCGTAAAACTAACAATCCCGATTCAATGGAATCTTTTATGGTCCCGCGCGCATACAACCTTGTCCCAAAAATTAAGATTTCACATCGATAATTGCGCAAATTCAATGGGCAAACAATCCACAATGCCGGGCGCTTTGCATAAAAGAAATTATTCAGCCGAATTTACGCGCTCGCTTTAAATCCGTTATTAACCGAAGCCGTCTCGTCAACAAGATTTTGCTTATGATTCATAATGACAAAGTGCGTTAATTTGTCAGTACAAATTGACCGGCGCAAACACCGACTTAATCATTGCGCGCAGTCATTGTAAACGCGCTAACTAACCAATCAGATCGTCAAAAAGTTGTCAAACGCTTTTCATCGAACGGCGCTACACGTCGTTCGGCTTTGCCCGCCAAAAAGCCCGTTAAATATTCGGTGTTGCGCGCGTTCCATTCAACAGCTGCTTTTAACGACGCGATCCCCCTCACCCCCCTCTCTCATCTCTCATCCTACGCGTGCGTGTGCAGTTTATCGCGCTAAAAGCGGCCATTGCGTCAATGGAAAGCGAACCGCGCGCTCCTCGTTAAATATGCTCAGCAGGGGGATACCTTTTCTTCTCCCCCCCCCCTCCCTCTCT
>UCOM01002825.1:0-22495 GCA_900474385.1 Ormyrus pomaceus | reverse complement strand
AAACTCTTTTTTAAAAAAATCATAATAATTTTTCTATTCAAAATATTAATTTTTTCTATTATTATGGTAAAAATTAGCCATAATTAAAGTTAGTCCTTCGGTTACTACAAAACATAGTAATTTTTCTTTTGATGTTTTTCTCAGTGCAGAATTTACAAATTAATATCGTTAAATTTCGAGGCTCAAAAGATAGGAAGCTCGTTACATTCTTTACGATCGCTAACAAATCTAAAACTGTCATTTACCAAATAAGCTAATATCCGGAGGCTTTCGAAACGAGCAACGCAGCGCGCGAGAGCGCCAAAATTCGAGCTCCGAAAAAAGTAGTAAATTACCTCGGCTACAACGAGTCGTCCGCCTTTCCACACTTTCTCCCTCGTAAAAGCCACTCAGACGCACTCGAAAACTCGCACTTGCTCCGCGGCGGCGGCGGCGGCGGCGGCGGCGCGCGTAACGGTAGCCGGCGAAATTGCTCGAAAAGATAAAGACGAATTACGCGCGCGGCATGCACACAGGATGCAGGTGGCGGAGCGGAGTAGCGCATCGACGAAAACAAAGCCCCCGCGGAGCGCAGGCTCTCCCGGATTTAGCTCGCGGGGGCGGTGTGCGGCCCGGCAATTTCGAGGAGAGGAGCGCGGCGATCGGCCCCCGAGCGGTTATTAGCGATGCTGATTTTCGGCATCGGCGGATTATTAAATTTGAAATTCCAATACGGCGCGGCGGCATTAATGCCGAGCGATAAGACGGGGAGATCGCGCGAGAGGGAGCCGCGCGCAGCAGCGCCTCTCGTCGATTATATTATACGGTTTTGTTACGCCGTATTGAATATCCTTTTTTTGCCGGCCCGGCGCTGCAATTTTCGGCGGTTTTTGCTTTTTTAAATCAACACGCGCACCCGGTGGCAGATGAATAATGCAGCGATGCAATTATCATTCTGCTCGGGTGTCGTGCGCGCGCGATGAGCTTCCGATAAATAAGTTATTTCGCTGTAATTCGTTCATTGAAAAGTTGACGGAATTAGTTTCAAAGTGTGTATGAAGCAATTCGGATTAAGTATAAATGTGCTTGCTCGCGAGAGGGGGTTAATTTAATTTCAGACGCACTTTGGTTCGGTTTAGCATACAAACAATTTCCTACGCCCGCCGTAACGTCGGCCTTTCTACCTCGCAGCAATTTCGTTTAATTTACAGCTTTCAAGTACGAAATTCAATATTTATTCAAAGTAATAATTCACTTATTTTCTCAGGGCAAGAGAGTCCCTCGAGCCAGGCGACGGGGCCCCTCAAACGAGGAGCGTTTTTTAATGCGCGAGGTGAGATTGGGTATTTATTAATTTTGCGCAAGGTGCTACGAGGCTCACTTTTCGGTGATTGAATAGGGCCCCTGGCTCATATATGCTTGCACGCCGCAGCGTCGTCGCTTCGAGAGAGAGAGAGAAAAGGTGGAGAGAAGTCAGAGGCGCGGACGAGGCTTAGGAGGAGAAACGCCCATCCTCTCTTCTAAACAATTAATGCAGGCTTCTTTTTTGGCAGACACACACCGCAGACGCGGCCGCAAATAACATGAATCACGAGCGACAGTTCCGAAATTAATTTATATGAAAATTCGAGCCGAGAAGAGAGAGGAAGGCTTGCCGAGCGTTAAAACAAACATTTATTCTTTCTTTAAGAATCTCTTTTATTGCTGCTTTTAATTGCTTTCTTTACATCGCTATGGAATACAAGGTTTTATTTCAAGTTAAAATAAGTTAGGTTACGTGCAGTTTTAACTGCGATTAAAAAACTAAAAGCGTCTACTCTAAATAAAAACAGTTAACATTTGCGAAGCTCTGCTGCCTCTTTTAAAAAACACTGAAACAAACGCGCGTTTAAAGTTAAAAAAAAAAGAAAAACAAAAAAACAATTCAACACCTCGTCCGACAGCTTTCCGTAGCTTAAGGCAGGCGGCTCTAAGCAGCTTTGCGCTTGGCGACCGAGGCGGTAGGCTTCGGTATGGTGCTCTGCACATGCGCGTACCTCGAGTTCGTCTTCTTCGAAGGGGGCGACTTGAGGCCGCTCGACTTGCTCGACTCGATCGAGTTGATCGACGACATGGAGCCGCGCAGACTCGCCGGCTGGCTGCCCAGCTTACCGGCGGCTGGCCTCGTCGTCGTCGGCTTCTTGATGACGGTGGTCGGCGGCCCGCCGAGGCTCGGCCTCGACGTCGTCGGCGTCACCGGGATGTCGTCGCAGTTGGCGTGCTGCAACGAGCGGCGCAGAGCCTTCGCGCGCTGGATCGAGCGCAGGTTGCTGCTCGGGCCCAGGTTCTGGTGGAGCGGCTGCTGATGCGAGGCCGGCTTCGAGGACGGCGCGAAACGCTGCATTATCGTGCTGAGGCGGCGGTTGGCCCAGCTTTCGGGAGTGAGCAGCTGGGGAAGGAAAGCGCATTTTTTTTTTAGAAGCGGAAATGGTTTATTTTTATATATAGGTAGCGTTAAATTCGCGTTTTGGTGAGAATGTAGGTTTTTTTCTTTTTGACAGGAAATGATGGATCTGCAGAAAGCTATTAATTAACGATATTGCAAAATGCATTCGAGTACTATATTGCCAAATCACTCTAAATATTAATAGGAACGTATTGCTTTAGCAAATAGAAATCACTTCGCTAATGAACAATAGATATCGATCGACTGGGTAAAGTGTTCAACAACAAACTGTTGGGAAAATCAATAGTCTGCAGTTGAAGTGAAGCTCTACTAACAGCAATTCAAAATTTAAGTACTCTAATTTGAATTTCAAAATTTATTAAATTAAAGCGTGTATGTAAAATAAATCGCCCCGTTAAATGAAACTATTTGAATAAGATTTTGATGCAAAACCGCAGCAGTATAATATATATTGTTTACCTGTCGCAGATGCAAAAGTTTATTCGCATTAATATTTGCTGATTGATAGACTTCTTCCACCATTTTGAACACGGTGTGATTGTTCATTGCATCCACCCTTATCAGTTCTGCCTTCAAGTTCTTATCAAATAATGCACTTTTCGTATCGCTTAAATTGTTATTTAATTTGCTAATGTCACTTAAACTATTTTCCTGAAATACAAAAGAAAATAAATTAAGTCGGGAAAATACAATAGTTTTACGTGAAAAATTGGTAAATTTTGCAGACCTTTCCAAAATTTGCATCCTTTACTTGATGATTCTCTAGATCATCAGACGTCTCCTCTTTTATCGTCGCTTTTTGTTCTCCAAGGCCATTTGAATTTTCCAAAGTCTTGAATGAATCAGAGATCCCACCGCGTAAATTTTCCAAACTCTCAATTACCTCTCTGCCAATAACAAAAAAAAAAAAAAATTTTTTTTATTCACATTTTACAAAAATAAAAAAAAGTAAAAGGCGATGATTCGGAAGCAACCTAGATTTCCATATCGTTGTATTGTTAAGATTATAATCTTGTCTGAAAACGTCCGGCGCGTCGGGCGTGGCGACAACAATTTCATTCGCCGGTGTCTTCAATGCAGCGGATTCGACGTTTTGCAAATTTATGTTGAGCGTCGAGCGCAGCACTTCATGAACAGCGCCGAGTATTTGCTGATTCGAAAGCTTCGCCGAGGCTTTCGGAGATTTCGTCTGCAAATAACGTTTTCGGAATACACATTTTCGAAAAGAAATTACACTGTCATTCCAACGAATAAAAGGCACAAATATCGTCACTTTAAAATAATGCGCAATAGTAGGATTGTCATAATTACATCGTCCGGCGGATCGGTAGATGCATAGCGAAGCAGCAGCTGCGAAAATTCCTCTTTGAATTCGTTCATGATCGATGGTATCTCGTGACTGGAGGTTAAACACTTGTTGTGAACTGAATACTCGATTCCCTTTGTTGACTATTTCATGCCGGGACGGAAGCCTTTGATTTTAACTTTAATTTTGAACCCAGTTCAACGTTTGATTGTAGAAATAGTAAACACGGAGAATGTACTACCTTTAATTTCCCGAATTTCAACAGTGAATTTTGTTGAGAAAAGAGTGACACGTCTGAAAAATATATAATATGTTCGCAGCATTTTATTATAAAAATACTTCTACAAAAAAAAAAGCTCAAAGAACAATTGCAGGCAAAAGAAATATTCAGAAATTTACAAATTCAAGGCAGCAAAGAAAATTTTCCGGCGTTTATTTATCTCGAAAGTAGATTAAATTTCTTCATGCAGCGACCGGTAGTATCATCTGTATTTGCGCCGGGGCGCTCAGTTTGTTCTAACGTTCGCGCAGTTTGTTCCCATGGCCTTCTGTATTTTGCCAACAGGCCCTTGTTCCGGCTAATTCCCGACTATTTGACAAGCTGCGCGAGCTCTCGCCTCGGCAAGCAAAAGTATAGGAGCGCCCTGCTGAAAGTCATTTATTTACTTTCCCCAACCGGCCGGAAACTTGCGAAAATATTTTCCTTAGTCTCGCCGGGCTCGCAGCCCTTTGAAATTTCATATCGGGGTTCGCTCGGAAACTCGAGTTTCGTTTAAAATAATTAAAGCCAGAGCGTGAATTTACAGGATGCAGCGTCAAGCTGGAAGAAGCTTTTATTGAACGGTTTAATGGATGGTTATGAAATATTGGCAAAGTAAATAGAATCACACAGCTATAAATAATGCACATTTCCAAAGTAATTTTGAGAGCAGAAAAGCCGGGATGAAGCATTAAATAGTACCAAGAGTTTTCTTTTTATAATGAATAAAATATCCTCTTTATGTCGGAAAAAGGAAAGCTTGCCCGCCGGATTTTCAGATATTTCTCGAGCTTTAATATAGCAGGGTGTTCATTAAAATTAAATTACCAGCGAGCGAAAATATTTTGTTAAATTAGCAGGAAAGTAAACCGTGAAAATGCGATTTTTTTCGGTACTTCAAGTTAGTTTGCTCTGATGTACATGGAAATTTAAAAAAAAAAAGTATACGGATCGAATTTAAAGAATCTTTTATAAACCCTTCATAATGTTTTAATAATTTTCAGTCCAGATTGCGGTATAGTAAATAACTCGACCTTAATTTAAACTGCGCCTTTTTTTCAAAGATCAAAAGTTAAAAGTTAAAAAATGACGCGCCATAAAGCAAGCTTTAAAAAACTACGTCAATTTATACCTGTCCCGCTTAATTAAACTACATTTCTTCAACAACGCTTAAAGCCCGATATAAACAAACCTCCGGAGCTCATTTAAAAGAAGAAAGTCCGTCGGCGCGGGCCATAAGTAAGCTAAGCATGCCTCTGTCAATGGATTTCGTTCCATTTGCGGGAGCGTCGCTCGCAGCTGAAGCGGCCAATTGACAAAAGTCGCGCGCGGGGGGAACCGGCGGCGTTCGCGGGCAAAAAGCGGCACAGATTTATGCCCGCGCGGAAATCTCTCGGCTCTCCGGTCCGGCCGCGAGGAGTCCGGGATGTTTTTTTTCCTTCCGCGGCTCTCTGCCCTTATTCGTCCTTTCACTTGTCTCGCCGGCCAATTTAGCCTCTCCTTGCGCGCGCGCGCGCTTATGCGGATCGTTTCTTCGGATTGTAATTACGTCGTTCGAAAATTGCGCAAATGCCGCGCGGCGCGAACTGGGTCAATTACTCGCTCGCGCGCGAACTCGCCGGTGTCTGAAATGAGATACTCTCTCGCGCGCTGTATATGCGCCGGAGAGTCGTAAAAACTGCGCACGCGCGGATACTGACCAGTGACTCAATTAAATCCCGTTCGGGTGCCCGGAGACGCGGCACTCGTCCCTGGGCCTTATTAAACGGCCAAATTGGAGGGAGAGAGAGAGAGAGAGGGCCGACGGTCATATTGGAGGCGCTCCTGATGATTTCTCGAAATTATTGATGCCCCGGAGAGAGCTTTATTGCTTCATTTATTTTTCCACAAATGGAGCGTTAATGGACCTTGGCACTTTATTTTCGCGTCGTTAAATATTTTGAATTATGCATTTTAGCGGGGGACTGATTTCAATATTCGATATATTTTCGGGCGTAATGACTTTTTAAAAACCGTCTTTTCAATTTAAATTCAGAAATGGCGCGCTGCTTTCCGACGGCGCTCCGATACAATTACATTGAGACGTTCCGCGTAATTTGTGATAATTATTTAATAAAACGATTATCATTCTCGTATTTATGAGACGAGAATTTTTATACGTAATTAAAACTATCTTATGCGAGTACTTAAATTATATAGCAGCCAAAAATTGTAATTTAATCGGAAAAGACGTTCTTTTTTACATTGATAAACATTAATATAGTCGGTAAAATCCATAAAGTATTTTATTTTATAAAGTGCGTCATTTTATAAAGTGTTTTTCAATACGAAACATATTACGTACGTTTAATTATGTACATTTCGAGAAAATTATACAAAAATTTTACTTTAAATACTGAAATACTCAAAAATAAATTTAAAAGCTAAGCGTCATTTCTGAAAAAATGACGACGCGCAAATTTTGTTGCCAGGAGCACACATACTTTTTGCAGCAAGCCCGGTTAAAGCACAGAGTTGAAAAACGACTCCGCAAGATTTACCATCAGCATTAACGTTAATCTACCCGGCAAGGACTCCTCCGGCTCTCCGCAATCACTCGCAGCTCCTCATTTTCCCTGCTCGGTAGCGGGCAACGCTGCACGCGTATATATATCGGGGTGAGTCGTGGGGGGGGGGGGGGGACGTGATAAATCTCCGGAGGAAAAAAACTAGCCGCAGAAAAATATGCGCGCGAGAGCAGCGCGCGCCTCCGAGACGGATGGGTGGAGTGCGGCGGGCGTAGCCCGGAGTTTGCTTCTTGCTCTCCTTCTTAATTTTTTCCTGATTGAGCGATTAGAGCGGGGCGGCGCTCCAGTCAGTCAAGCGCGCGGGGTATGCGTATGCAGATGTAGCGGTGTGCGCGCATCAGGTCCTTCTTTTTCGGGCTGAAAGGCCGGCCTACTCGAACTTTAAGACTAAATCAAATCGTCGCCGAGGAGAGCTGCAGCTGCTGTCGGGTTTAATGGATTTGGTTAGACTCCCCGGGCTCTTAAAAGCATATTGGGAAAAGGAGGCTCGGCGACCACTTTCGAGTGTTATTTATGCCATTAAACGAGCTGATAAGCTTACTTTTTTACCCCGAGGAGCTCGCGGCTGAGAAGCTTTTCAGATCTTTCTGGACGTGTGCCTTGACGTTAATTAGAAAAATTTTTACTTTCGTCGATCTTTTAAATATGTAATACATTTTAAAAGACGCATTTTCATTTTAAACGTCTGTTCAATTCGCCAAATTTATATTCATTTTTATGCATTACATTTTAATTGTATAAGTAGTTACAGATTCTACAATTATCCACCTTGTAATTTTCGAATTACGATGTAAAATATTCATCCTTTAATTATTGTTTAATTTCCATTACTCAATTTCGCCAAGCAGGTAAATTAAATGAAAACCCATACATTAAACGAAATGATCTCCGTAAAGCATTTTGAAAGTAACTCCTCGCCGCCTGCTCCAATTTTGCTCCGGAACATTTTTTCTCGCGCCTCGTAATTAATAACTCGCTCCCGCATTCTCATGTCCTCAACTTTCCTCCGAAAGAAGTCTCCTCGCGCACCAGTTCTATAAATTAACGCATTACCATAAGCGCGACGTAAATATAAAGCGCTTTAAAAGTTTCTCCCGTCCAGTCGGCCTCCGCAGTGCGCCACCTGTATTTGCGCAGAAGGCAGAGAGAGAGAGAGGCCGCGGCCAAAATTTGCCAGGTCCTAGTAAAACATTAGCCGCGCCACTAATTTCGAGCTTGTCCTTACAAATGAAAGGGTTCGGTGCGCCTTCGCCCTGCCGTGGCGGCTCTTCAAATATTATTTTTATGCTCGCGCAGCTACAGCCGCGGGGAGAGATGCCGCCGTCGCGCGACGTGCATCTCCGCCGAATTCCAGGCCGTCGCCCGAGCGGCCGGTATAATGTTTGATGTTCGAACTTGTTTACCCAGCCAATGGTTTTAACGTCGTTCCCCGGTCTGGACCCGCGGGTTTTTTTTTTTTTTTTGCCGGGCTTTTATTGGCCGCGCTGGTCTCGGGGGCATGCCGGAGTCGCGGAACCGCGAGAAGGCGAAACGCGTGTTTTTAGATAAGGAGCAATTAGAGGGAGACGAGGCGAGAGCTGTGAAAAGGATTTTTATTGCGGGGCCTTTAAACGAAATTTAGCTCGGCGGTGAAAAAAGGAACTCGGAGGTATTGAAGCGTTGAAAGATGCGAAATGCCGAGTGCCTGTATTCGTAAAATCGTTTTTTTTATATCGTACATAGGAATTAAAAAATTTATGTGTTTCGCAAGTGTGCATAAAATGTTTGCTCTCGTACGATAAGAAATTAATCAATCGTAAAATTGAAGAAATTCAATCAATCATTTTTCTTAAATTCATTGCAATCTATTCGTTTCAAAAGCCTATTAAAAAAAATAAACAGGTGCGTGAAAAGATTGATAAACAAAATATTACGATACCCTCGTGCCTCAATCCTAAAATACTAAAATCTGTTATTCCTGAACAGGTTAATTTCATGCTCAATGAGACGATTAAGACTTGCAGCCCCGAAAAGTCGCGCGCCGATAATCCGAAAAATCCGAGGACCTGCGCATCTCCCAAAGTCAAGGTGCACACAATCCCTCTCCGAGCCGAGAGGACTCCGAAAATCCCTTCGTTACATTTCGCGACGGCCCGCAATAGGAAAGACGTCCTATTTATTTACCCAATATTTGACTTTCGGCAGATTGAGCCATAGTCGGCCGGGGGGAGAGAGAGAGAGAGCCTTTCCTCGGCCTGTTTGCAAACACTATACTCTCCTCTCCCTCCCTTCTTTTTCCTTGCGCGCGACGTACAGGTTGATTTAGGATTTAAGGAATTCTGGGTTTGTTATTCAAAGATCACGTGGATAAATATACTTAAGGCGAAGCGATTTCTCTATTTGGCCCGCGTCTGCGTGAGAACGACCGCGGGACTCGTGCTTCCAAAATTACGGAGAGTGCGTGGCGGCGGCGGCAAAAAAAGATGGATAAACAGGCGGAACGAGAGTTACCGCGGCGGGTTCTTTGGGGATTTTATTTTTGAATCGGCGCTGCTCGTGAAGGATGCGGAGATTAGGCGAGGATGTTTAGATGTTTGATAAACACGATAACCTTTTTTTTCCGTGTTATTATTTCCGTTATTATCTGTACACACTTCTACAAGACGCGAAGAGTTCTTAGATTTTTTTAAAACACATGCATCATAAGAGCCCCCGCTGTCTAAATAGTCGCATTTAAAATTAGGGGTTTCAAAAAAAAAAAAAAAAATTCCGAGAATAGACGATTGCCACCAAAAATAAAGTTTTTGATTTACAGAATATACATATATACAATCCATGGGAACGCAAGTGAAGCCGAAAAGCCCGTAAAGGCAGGCAAAGCGAATAATAAGAAAAGTCCAACAAAGCTTCCAAAAAAAAAAAACTCTCTCCCTCCCCCCCGTCCGAAAGTGGCTTGCGCTCGCTCTCGCGAGCGGTCTGCCGCACGGGTGTGGGTTTGCCTCTGTTTGGATAGTCTTTAACTGACCATTACACCTGAATGGGCCCCGGGAGAATGAAAAAGGGCAGCCCTGCTCCTCGATCCGACCCGACCCACTTCCTGTGATCCCGAATGCCGATGGACGGGGCAACGGTTATACGGATAATAATGACGAATGTCTATCTCGCTTCCGATTCTCTCTCCCCGTTTTCTTTTGTGCGCGCCGGCCACCGGTTCTACCTGATTTTTCCTAGCCGGGGCGAAAGGCTGGCTCTCCGCCGGCCTTTCTTCCGCGCAAAAACACGTCGCGACGTCCTCCTTTGTCAGGGGGGAGGAGACAATGTCGGCGATCTTGAGACACTACTTGAATTTTCTGCTTATTAGCGGAGGAAGCACCGGTAGCCGGTGCGCGTTTCCTCTTATTCGGTAAAGAGGGAAGCTTTGGATTTTCTCGGGCTCGATAATTTTCAATGAGCGCCGGGTAAATGTTTGCTTTCGATACTCTCGGTGTTCGGGGGAAGATTAAGATCGTTGATACGGAATGCGCCAAGTGCGCAGCGAGGAGTCCTGTTTGGGAAAAAGAGCATTGATGTGTGTTTTTGCTATTAGAGTCGCGTTGGAAAGTTTATTGGTGCTTCACTTTGAAAACTGTGACCAATGAAGCGCAGTTATATTTTATGATTTTCGTGACTACATAATTATCTATTACGAGATATTAGCATAATCATTAACATATACGCGATATTTCACATGATGAATTATTATTGCGCAAACGAAATTGTAAACCGATTATGCATATATATACCCATTAGTATAATGCAATTCACGCTCGGATTAACATTAACGAACGAGTCCTTCAAAACCCGCGAAGCGCACCACGCAATCCTACGAAAAGATGACGAGAAAAGGTATATATACATACATTTCTCAAAATCTGCCTCGCCATTTTCCGACGCCTCATTGAAGCGCCCGCTCCGAAGAATGAATAAATCCCGAGCCCGGCCCACAAATAATTTAATCGACAATTTCCACTCGGCTGACTCGGAGGGCACACTCGACAAAGGGCTGAGGAATACGTCTCGGCGCGGCGAGCGCGCGGGGGAGAGAAAAAAAAAGCGCCAGCTTTTGAATATAACCCCGAGAATCAAAGGCCAGCTTTCCTCGGCCAGTGGGTATATTGGTTTAAGGCTACGGCCTGGCACACAATAATAATAATAATCAAACACGCAGCGCAGCCCGGGAACATAATGGGGAAGCGATTGAAAAGCCCCGCGCGCGTTCCTCCCTCGCGAAATCGCTGCGCCCCGCGATCCATCATCGTTTAAGTCGTCGTCGACTCTTACGCCCTGGCTTCTTCCGTACATCCATTTGTCCGCTCGGTAAGAAAGGAGAGGGGGGGGGGCAATAAATTCGGGGCCCTCGCGACGCGTGACATAACGCTTCGGGTCCGCTTTTACGCCCTCGCACGAACTCCGTGCGCGGGCCTTTCTTCGCTGCGACAATGAGCTGCCGCATTGTAGGGGCTTGTTTGCCGAGAGGGGCCTGGGAAAGGGGCCCGGAGTGGGGGGCTCGGGTCGTGTGGCTCCTCGTGTGTTTATTTAGGATGATCCCATCAATGAGCGCTCGGCCCCGTTGGTGGTGGTGGGGGAGGCTTCCGATCTGTGGGAACGCGAGTAACGGAGCATCTGCATCTCTCTCTCTCTCTCTCGAAGACGAGCGCGCGCGCTCCCTTTTTTCCGGGCCGGCTTTTGTGGAAAAGCCCTCTCTCTCCGCGATGCCCCCGTCGACGAAAAAAAGGAGGATCGCTCTTGCGTGCTGTTTGCTTTGAACGGATTACGCGCGTCCGCGGGTACGTGTCGCCTGCGAGCGCGCGCGCGCCATTGGCTCCTATTTTCCTGTCGGATTGATTTTATATGTGGAGGACTGCGAGTGGCAGGGATGCGCGCCGGCTTTTTCTTGTTTGTCGAGAGTCCTGTGTTGGCTCTTACGTTTTTTTTTTTTTTTTTTTCGAGATTACCGCCTGCGTTTTGAAATTATTATGTTTGCCTTTCGGTTTATTTGGTGCTGGGGGTATAAATAGGGGGTTTAGTATTGCAGATAAGAGCTCTTCGTGTACAATTTAATGCTCGAAGGCTTTGGAGGGCGCGTAATTGATGTTGCTGAATGTAAAGTGCTTTTTGGCATAAAGATTAATTGAATAGTGAAGCGCAATAATATTAAAAGCAGCCTATCTGCAAAGTGTAAATGAATTGCGCAATAATGATGTACATTCGAGTTTGGAAATGGGTATACGTAGGAATTCACTTAATCTATCATCTGTAACTTGTGGATGTAATTAAATAAATGGGCGATTGCGTAAGTGAAATGTGAACAAGACATTATAGTAAATGCTTTAGACACAACTTGTGTATTATAGAAACCACCATAAAACGCAGCGAATAATTTAATGAAATAAATTTGAAAAAAATTAACGATCGTCGGATCGTAAATTCGCGAGGACAGCGAAAAAAGGGCTCTACGACGCGGTAAAACTTTCACTCCTTCAAATGATCCGTCGCGGGACGTGAAAAACAATTGACGCTCGGCGCTGAAAATAACAGCGGCCGCGTGTGCCCTCGAAATTACAGTAATGAAGTTTTCAATCCCGCGCGCAAAGCGTTTAAGAAGTCAGCTCGTCCTTACCGGGAGGATAAACGCGGGTAAAACAATCTCCGTTCCGTTTGGTAATTGGCCGAGATCGAGCCTAATCGGCTTCCGCCGATAAATCACTCTCTCCTCCGTAACTCGATAAGTGGCGAACTCGGCTTCTTTCGGCTGTTTGTTGTCGAGCCAGTTCTCTCTCTATCTCTCTCTCACTCTCTCCTGCGGGTGTACGGTTACGTCGGCAGTCCCGTTTCGGGGGACCGGCCTTTTCCCGACGCGTGTCCAAAGTGAAAATCCAATCTGTCGACGAAACAGACACTTTCCAGATCGCCCCCATGAGCCGTAAGCGGTTCATTAGAAGACCCGGCTTGCGGCTGTCCTCAGCTGCTGAGGTGGCCCGAAATCTGGTCTCTACGTGGGTTCGTCTTTGAAGGAAGAGGAAACTGAAAAAAATGTTTTCGAAATCCGAGTTAGTCGCTAAGTTTTTACGACACACTACAAGAATAATATGTAAGTCGGTAAAAGGGACGTTGGACGCTAGTAGATTGAAACTATTAAAAGAAACAAGAGTCTAAATAATATATTTTGGAAAATTAAACTGCATAGTACTGCATTCGGAATCTCTCGCGTGCCGATATTTTTTGCACGAAAGCACTATTTTATCGTCATTTTTATAGGTCCGTAATTATATTGATAAAATATATATAAATACAGCAACCTGTTTATTTTACAGCGTCCAAAGCGGTTTCTACAGATTTTTTAATTAGTTGTTTAAAACACTGCCAAAAAAAAAGAAACTTAAATCCAATCCAGGGTAATTACTATAAAATTTACTCAAAGTACATTTCACTTCGGCATACTAATTTCCTCCCGGCAATAAAGTGCTTACTGCAATTTCTTAATTTAAATGAGCTTAACACTCCGAACGCGTTGCGTGCGCTTACCGGCGAGAGAGAGAGAGAGAAAAAAAATCAAGCTTATAAACCGATAAGGCCCGGGAGAGTACCGCAAAAAGCCGTCGTATCTAAAGCCCCGCGGCCGAAAGTAAGACGTAAACTTTCTTAAAAAAAACCCGCAAGCGAATCGAGAGAGGGACACACTCGCGCGCGGCTTAAATACGTCATTATTCGGGCGGCCGCGCGTATTATATTCGACCGTCTAGAAAAGGAGCAACGAGGCGAAATCGGGGCCAAGATAAGCGAGACACACGCGTCGCGAAGGTGTTTGCCTCGCGCGCGCGCGTGCCTCCTCCTCGCAGCTCCTTTTTGACACGGACTTTTACGAGCCGGAGCAATAAAACCGAGCCGTCGCGGAATCCGCGCGCGAGGCCGACGACGAGGCAGGTATATATATACGTGCAAGGTGCGCTGCCCGCGCGTGTGTAGGTGCAGCTGCAGGTGCGAAACGAGATTGACGCGTCGCGCCGGACGACGCTCGTTTTCATGGGAAAAGGGAGCTCGGAGCTGAGGCCGCTAAAGCCGCTCGGCCGATTGATTATCAATTGATTTTTTTAAGCGTTCGTTTTTGCGTGAGATTTCGGGCCGGTGGCTTTTTTGCTTGTTTCGACGCGTAATACGCTTATGTATCGTCGGTGAGAAAAATGAACAAGGAGGCTGTGAACTTGCTTAGGGAGCGTATGGATTTTACGACTTTATTCAAGTTTTTCAACCTTAAGTTACTCTGTAAAAATGATTTTATCTGCGGGCAACTGATTTCTCGAAAGGAACCAGATACCGATTAATTACCAGCAAAGTGAAGCGAGCAATAATTCAAACCAGCATCGTGGCAATTCAAGCGAAACCCGCTAGTCAAGCGCATCGGCCTATAAGCAGTCGCCGGCAAATAAGCCCGAGCGACGGAACTGCGGCAGTAAGTCAGTCAATTTCCATAAATTAGTTCGTTAGGCGGTGACTGGTGAGTTTCTCCCTTTCCGGGTCGCACATGTGGCGCTCGCAGCTCTCTATCCCTCTCTCTCCCGAGTGACCCTCCTGAAAAGCGGCGGCCGACTTCCTTAACCGGGGGCCGGGAAGTGGGTGGTGCTCGGGGGTGTCGCCCCGCGTAAAAAGCTATAGCCTCGTTCGCTTGTCGTCGGAGGTCTCGGCCGGCCGGGGGCGTCTTCGAGGGTGTGCGCGCCGATTCATCGCCCGGTATATGTATCCTTTGCAAAAGACAAATATTGTTGCGGCGGACCACCGATACACAGGCGCGACTGCTCGGCCACACGCGACGCGGCACACGGCGCGCGCATATTTTTTTCTGTTTTTACAGAGATTGCCTGTTTGCTTTGGTCGGGATATGTGGGTACATCTCTCGCGGGACGTCGCCGGCAGTTTCCACATGACGCGCGATGGAATTATTCAGAGCTTTTTCGTGGTTGCGTGTACCGGAAGCGTGTTTGCGTGAATAGTTTTGCATTTTTCATTTGTGAATTACACTCGGAGGGGGGAGGGGATTCATTGAATTTTATTGGGTAAGAAAATATTTGCTCTGGCTAGCAAAACAACTCGGGGTTGTAAGAAGAGTGCTGGTCTTTCTGGGGAATTTTTTTATTTCGTAAAATCTCTTTTACGCAGACAGGGAAATTTTTGAAATTCAAGGAAAGAATTTGTACGATATCATTCTCTGTCGACTATTTATTTTCAATCGGATGAAAGTCGTAAACCAATACCTGCAATGTTATTATTGCTTTCGAGCAAGAACCTTATTTGTCGAAAAGTAAGCCAGAACTCGGTCATTATTCGAAAACTCAATAGTCCGCAACATAATCAGTATTCTCTAGTGTGAAAGAGGGACTGCTTGACGAAAGCGTACATAAGTGGCCCCGAATATCCTATAGAGGCGCGTGTTTTTCTTCTACTCCCCCGCGCGGCCCTTAAAGAAAACTCGACAATCGGATTCAGCGGAGCATGTCGGTTCCGTGTTTTTCCCGAATAATTCGGAAGAAGCGCGTCGGCGAGCAGAGCGAGAGGAAAATCGCGAGGAGAGCAGCACTCGATTTCCTGCTTACGGGGGCTTACGTCACCATTCAGGGGCGCTCGAGCGATTTTTCCATCCCCGACGCGGCCCGCGGCGAAGAAGTGCCGAAATTTCACTGCTCGCGGACGCGTAACGCCGCTTGTTATTGCGGCATTACGGATATCGAATGTCCTTTTGCTTTTCCGCTCCTTCTCCCTCTCTCTCTCTCTCTCTCTCTCTCTCTCTTGCTGGCAGCTCGAAATCTCAGAAGGCTGTCAAGGGGAAAACCGAACGGCGTACAATGCCGGGGCGCAGGCTGCGCTGCAGCACAGTTCCGCCCACTTCCGGGAGCGGCGCGCTCGCCTCAATGCATCCTCGACTCGTCTAACTACCGAGGGTAGTTAAGCCAGACTGAAACGAAGAGACATGTCCCTTTCGACGAGCTCCGGGCGACGAGCTTCTGCCGGTGCCAAAGCGCCGCTCCGCTGTGAAACGAGCGTACTTCGAATTTCGAGGGTACAATTACGGAGACTCTCGCGCGCGCGGGAGAGTAAGCGCTTCTTTTAAAGCGGTACGGCGGAAAAAAAAGTCTTTGAATTTCGATTTTTTTTTTCTCTTCCTAGCGCAAGAAGCGTCCGTGGAAGCTTTCTAGGAATTCTGTTTCGCGAATGAGTCCTTTTATGCTTGTATTCATTCTTACGAATCGTCAACGGCTTTTCAATTTTTGTCTATTTATGAATTTTATAAAGTATAATGTTAAATTACATATTATATGAAATAAAAATAATTTATTCAAAATGCATTAAAAAATTACTTACTCAGGCACGTTTCAATCTCAACACGACTGCCGAGAATATATACTATAATTCTCTTTTCTCATCGAAAAATAATAAACTCATTATCCGCTAGATATAAAGATGCATATTACTGCGATTGTTTTCAGGATCGACTATCAATTACATCTAGTGCAAAGCAGAAATAGAATATGACGTTTATTAGAGTTCTCACGGCTCCAGTCGAGTGCAGCTCTCTCGCGGTGCAGTCGATACTCTCTCGACACGAAACAAAATTGCAAACAATATCAGCGTTATTAAGCCGCCATAAAAAGCCAATTTGAAACTACAATGGAGCCTCTCACCGAAGCAATCGCACCGGAGAAGGACGAAAGCGAGAAGAGTCCATCCCACGTTCGATGTATATGAGGAGGGCGATTTTTCTCTCCCTTCTCTCTCTCTCTCTCTCTCTCTCTCTCGCGCGCTGAGCTCGATCGGGCCTTGATTAAAAATGAAATTGCGGCGCAACGATTTCAAGGTGGAAGATTAGCCCGAGCTCTTATTTGATTTGCAATTCAATGACTTTGACTTGCTTATTTTTTGGGGCACACACGTCCGCTCTGCAGTCCGCATTAGAGTTATATTAAATAACGTATACTTATTCGAATTCGAGCCTCCATTTTCATTACCTCGAAAATCAAATTATTAACGGAGGACCGAGCCGTGTTTATTCCTTCGATTCCAGCCGGAGCAACAAAGCACCAGTTCCCGTTTCGTCTGCAAAATCTTAATCTGATTCTCATTTAAATGGGAAGCACTCTTTGCCTTTCGAGAGAGCTTAAAGCTGACAAAAGAGCGAGTACTCGAGGAAAGCTTTCCAATCCAATTGTCGAGCCGGTACATATTATGACAAGAACATTGTCCGCCTGACGAAGCAACAAGCGGCCGGCGCATTTTTGCCGGACGACTAACGCCGGACCAGATAATCTCGGAACTCATTTCGAGCGCCGTTCGCCGCGGCGTGAATGGCGTCCCGCGGCGCGAGGAGATTCGAAGAAAGGGGTTTGCTCCAATTCGCGCTCCGGATCCTTTCGAAATGTGCCATTGTCCTCGCGGTCCGCCTCAACAATGGCCCGGTTTTGTCGGGGCGCAGAAACAGAGAGAAAGAGAGAGAGAGAGAGAAAGAGGGAGAGGGAGAAAAAAGGCGAACCCCATGGAAACGAGATCGGTTTATCGTTTTAACGATCGCAGAATCTCTCCCGTTGCCCTCTCCAGGATCATTCGACGTGTTAAATCGTCCATTCCCGTAACCCGAACCGTGAGATTTCCTCCTGCTGATTGCTAAGCGAGCGGCTTTTATTTGCGCGTAAACATCGGCAGGAAGACAAATCTCGGGCCAATTATTCCGAGGGGACAAGTTGCGCTGCTCTTTTCAATATAGGGTTCGACCTATTTAGGGAGAAGCTTATTTAAACTAGATTGTCTGTTACACTGAGAAAATCTCTATTTTCAACGGACTGAAGGAACTGAAAGGAGTAGAGAAAGGGTATAATGAAGGTTGCTTGATCGTTACAATAGACGAATTTTTTCTCAATATTCATTCACTTAAAATCTAATTTCATTAAAATGCATTAATTATCTTACTTGACTAAACCTAAGAATAATCTTATTAAATTTCAAATTATCAATTATATTTAAAGTATTTATGGCTTTATGTTTCTCTTGTTACAAAAACCAAGTTTTTATAATAAGAAAGAAACGATTTCAAGGATAATATGAAAAACAAATCTTTACTCGCCTCGGTAAACCTTCCCTCCATAAACTCTCGGGTCCCCCGCCTTGAAAAAAGGTATTCCCCTTTAAAAGTTCGAGATTACTCGAATTTAGTTATGATCTTTAAGTTCTTATAAAAGATCATAAAACGTCTTTCCGCTCTGTATCCACAAAGTTTTTGTCATCAAACTCTCGAGCCCCGACTCTCAAAGCGGCCCGAACTTCCCCATCTCGAAGTGTTTGCAAGTACTTACACCCGAGTATCACGAGAATCGATCGTCGTGTCCTATAAAAATATTTTCCCCGCCCCGGCTACTTCCACGGGGCTTATAATACTTTCCTCGACTATCCGAGCGCGAAACATCCTGGATCCTGGCGCCGCAGGCCGCCACAGGTCTAAACCGTAATTACGCGCGGCACCTTCAAAACCTAATTACTTTTCTAGGTACGCCTACTTAGCCGCGGCGCAAAAGTTCTCGCCGTTGTTGCGGCCCGCGCGGCAAAACTCTCGCCGCGGCGTAAGAACGTATTCTCGAGAAGAAGGCAAGAAAACGATCCCAAAGGGGCGCCGCCGCCGTAGCCCTGCCATAATTAGTTTATTTGCGCGCGTCGAGCGGCCCGGCGCGAGCGCTCTTTCATTAACCCGCAGCAACGCCGGGCGTGCGAAGCTTACTCACCTCTCTTTCTCTTCTGACTGGGAGAAAATTTCCGGGGAGCGAAACCGAGGCGAATTTTCCAGGGGCCCTCGGGCGGCGACTTTGCACTTTTACCAAGGCAGGTGCTGCGAGGCTGCGAGGCGCAACTGTTTACGTAAGCGGAGAGACGCTCCGGCTATTCCTATGCAGAATCCTTTTTTTTTTTTTTAAGGAAACCGGCTTTTCCGCGTAAAGAGAGGCGGGTAATCTAACACTTTTTCGAAGGAGTCACGTTCGCGCCATTACGGACTCTCTCGTTTCGACGAAGAAGAAGGCGCATCCCGGGCTCATTTTTCACCTCGCCGGGGATACATATTCGCCGCAACCCCTTTTCGCCGCCCCTCGCCGAAGCGCCGAGAAACAAAGGGAAATTAGCCGCGTCGGGCGTGAAGTGCGGCGCTAGAAGGGGTCAAAGGCTGCTGCGGCGGCGGTCGAACGGGGGGGTGTGGTCTCAATTTGCGAAACGGGCCCCGCTTCTCGCTCTCTCGCAAGCCACATGTCGCGCCCGAGGTGTATAGGGCCGGGCCCCGGCCCCGGGTTTTCCGAAAATGAGAATTTCCCTTTGTGCCGAGTCTCTCTGCAGGTGCAGCCGGGGGCCTGACCCGCGCGTTATTCAACCTTTTCACCGAGCACAATGCGCGTCGTTTCGTGTGTAACCAGAATATGGATGTCGCGCGCGCGGCCTTTGCTAATGCGCTTATAAATATTCATTGCTCGCTTGGTTCATGAATTTTTTTGAATTTTTTTTGTCGAAGCGCTGCGCCGTGTGCCTGTATATTTATATTATAAAGTCGGCGAACGAAGCTTTTCGCAATGAAGGTTTTTTATGTCGCGCAATAAAAAAGGTTGCCGACGATGAAAAGAATTGGGAAAATTAAGTGTGAAATTTCGCGCGGATGTAAAATTTATCTTTTAACTATATCATTCTATTTTTGTTCGGTCAAAAAATAAGCAACACTGCGACGAGTGCGAAACTCTTCCAACGCAGAGGTGCAGTTAAAACAAAATGTATAAAAATAGTATTTTTAGATATATGCAACCTCATTCGATGGAAATCCGTTTTATTTCAAAGCCGTTATAGCATGTATATCAAAAACAGAATAGCCGTATTTCCAATTTATTTTTTCCACATTTTCAATTTCCCCTCAGCCCCCAGATCCAACGGAAACTTCAATTTATCGGCACGTAAAATCAATAATTTCGGCAATCGAGAGAATTCTGAAAGGTGCATCTTCCTTCTTCTTCTTTTTTTTTTACCCCCCTGCATTCAAGTAAACCGATCGATTCCTCGCACAAAGGGGAAGAAAATTTTCTTTGACCCCGCGGTCCCGAGATTCCCACGCTCCATAAATAAGGATTTACGGAAGACATAGTTCGCCATATATATCCATGTAGGGGAGCCGTGAATCGAGCGATTTTTTTTTCATGAATCGAAGACGCTGCCGCATCCGCGGCCGTTATATGTATTAGGCACGCATCGCTTTGGGGATGGACTTTTTGTGGAGCAGATCGTACCCCGCGGCGATATTCCTTAAACGAATTTCGCAACCCTATAAATAATTAATGCCGGAATGCCGGGGCTTGTAAATCATATTAGGAGAGGTCGGATGGTCCCGCGAACTTGACCGAAAATAAAAATTGTGACGTTCTTTTTATTTTCAATCTTATCATAATAAAATTGTTTAAAAAATGAAAAATTCGCTTTGTTTATTAATAAATTTTAATTATATTTTTTGTTCAACCGAAACTTTGAGAGTAAATTATTTATACAGTACATCGGTAAAGTAATAGTCTAGTTTGATTATTTTAATAATATAAGAAAACTTGCGTAATACACGGAAAAGATAAATATCTAGAATGTAAAATATGATGATAAATAAAAAGTTTTGAATTGTATCATTTTTTTTTACAATGTAACTTACTTTCGTATAAGTGTTGAAGCTTAGTATAAAAAATTTTCCAGCAGTAATTTGTATTGGCTTTTGGGATTGCATTAGAATTAAATAATAGTAGTTAAACGTTGTGCGACTGCAGTCAATCCAAATGTTATGATACGATGACAAATTAATATTATACACCTGCAAAAAAGGTTTTATAGTATTACTTTTATCTCGAATACATAAGAATAAATAGGATTAATACCGATTCCATTAAGTATTCAGATAGACCAGTATAGAATAATGTAATTAACCCTAAAGCCACAAGATAAGAAATAATTTTAGCCAATTCAAAAGTATTTTCTACTTCATAACACTAAAAGAAGAAAATGACATTAAATAACCATTTTACACTGCAATGCTTATTGTTAGTAATCATTATTTATTTAAAATCCTCACCGTGAATATAGTATGTACCATACTAAAATAAATAATTATATATTTTATAAAATCTGCAAGAATTATTGTGTTGAATGCCGCGTTAAAGTAACTCATAAATCTGAAACAAATCCTTTTTACAATTTTATAAATAAATATTTTACACACCTATACCTTATTATTTCAATGTGCCCTTTAATAATACATTTAATACAACTACAATTTTCAAAGATATCACATAATAGGATCTTTGAATTTCCATGGCTTCTTCCTTTATACGCTTTTAAAGTCTGATGAAAAGCATTTATTTTAGCAAATGCATGAATTACAACAGTCCATAAAAAAGAATCTATGGTCAACATTATTAATACCGATATTTGTTTTGTGCATATTTCTACTATATAGAGCGGCAAGAAATAAAAAGAATAATTTTGCAAATTCCAAGAATGAATTATATTGTTTGTTTTATCTTGTTTAATTTTTTTAATATCGTAAAAGTTAACGGGATAAGTAACTTGTTCATCTGTAAGAAATAATCAGTTTATTAAAACCTAAAAAAGATTTATAATTTAAAACAAATTATATGTTTACATGTTGCTACTATTAGTGTCACTAAAGTCGAAGCAAAATTAATGCACCTTCCGATATTCACGTAACGAGTGATAATAATTTTAGTACTGAAGCTTTTCGTTCGATACCTCTTCCAATCATCTATGATTTCATCTAAAAGTATTTCAAAGTTTCGTCTGTTAATTTTAAAAATTGTAAATTTGATTAACGCCGAAGTATAATAAACCCAAGGGACGATTCTCTTCAATTCTTCTACTCGAGTCACTGCAGCGGTAATTGAAAAAAAATTTACAATTGTACTAAATAGTAAAGACGCTACACTCATCGAAAACATCAAAGTAGATAGCAAGCTGTTCGATGGCCAAATGCCCAGCAGTCTCATGCAAGAGTCAATTCCAGCGAAGGCAAATTCAAAATTTGCATCACGAACACTTCCTACTATTTTGAATTTACGAAATTGCACTGTTGACTCGATTACTTTTGCGACGATATTATAAAGTGAATTATAATAATAAAACATGAATGATTTAATTCTATGTAAAAATACTCAATTTAACGAGACTAGAACTACCTGCTTAATACAACTGAAGCTAATGTCGAAGCATAATGAATTCTGTAGGTTAAGTTAACATTTTCACTTAATACTCGCAATGACTAATTTTGTTTCTAATTGCTCGTTATATAGCTATTGTATTCTTGCTTGTATTAGGGTTATTCCACTGTTTAATGAATGACCATTAGCCGTTAAAAACCTATTAGAGTGAATATCTATGTTAAACTTATCAATTACCTAAAAAAATGAGATCAAGGCCTAATTTATATTTACTCTTGCTCCAATTAAAGAATAAATTTTCGTTCAACTCATCATTCTAATATCTCGAGATCGGTGGCAGATACTCGCTGCCCCAAAAGAAGAAGAATCCCATGAAAAAAAAAAAAAAAAACTGAAGAAGACATGAAGAGTCTCTCGAAAATCCAGACACACACGCTTACCCAAATCAGAAAAGGTCCATTGAAGCAGCGGCGGGGCAGAAAAAAGGCCGAAATTGCGGCACAATTTGGTAAATGTATCCGCTGCGTGCGCGTGCACACGTAGGAAACCCCCGGCTCTCTCGCGGCCAGCCTAGCTGAAAGAAGCGGTCGGCGTGTAATTGCGTTTTGGCGCATTATATCCAGACGATCCCTTTGAAGTATCCTTCGGAGGATTCTGCAGCGGCGGTCGCGATGATCGCACAATGTAAGGAGAGGAGGGAGGGAG
>UCOM01002824.1:0-22536 GCA_900474385.1 Ormyrus pomaceus | reverse complement strand
AACGTAACCCCCCCCCCCCCCCAGCCTCGATAATCCGAATTAGATATACAACTATTTCGTCGATGACAATAGCCGCTAGCGGATGTATATACTCGATCGCGGAAGGAAGACGATGATGGATGGCGATTGGATGAGCCGAAAGAGCGGACGAGCGATCGAATATGATGCGATGGAATCGCTGAGGTGACTTGCAGGGATCGTCGATCGATCGGCGAATATTATCGAAGGGAATTTAAACGACTCCGGGCTTATAGGTTCCCTTTTCTTAAAGTTCAGATTGGGAACTTTCTTTCCGCTATTTTAAGAAAAGTGCGCCGTAGTTTTAAATTGTTTTAATGGATTGGAATCGCGTAGATTTAATAAATTTTAGTGCACTGAATTTGAAACTCAATATTTTTCTGGTAGTAGAATATCACATACTGGAGTTATTAAAAATCAACAAGTATTAAACAATAATTGTAAGGAATTTTTAAGAACCAAAAATCTATCTATTTACAGATATCCAAATATATCCAAATTACTTTTTGAAGAGGAACGAAAACTTTCGATGTTTGCTGACAACATTTTTCAGTAACAAGGAGTGCACTGATTTCAAATGAAATTCTCGCGTGCTGCTGGTTCAATTTAAAAAATCGATAACAACTGAATGCCCGCTTTGCCTTATCTTGTAACAACGCTAGCCAGTGATTCAAGTAATGCTTCGGTAATACTTAGTTGTGCCATCGTAAATATAGGAAATGGAGCGACGAATAAAACGTCCTTTTCCCCTCAAATGTCTTTTTTAATTGAATTGTCGTTCTCTCTCTCTCTCTCTCTCTCTCACTCTTCTGCCGACTTCGTTGACGTCTAATCTCGTTGGAGAAAATCGACGAAAGAAAATTAAACGGCGGCAGGGATTAAAGTACAACTCGACCGCATTTAATAGCTAAGTACTGTGATAACGTTGCAATTTAGCCTGCAATTTTCAGTGCTAATATTTGAAGCTGATCTAATAATCCAATCAACAAAATATTTGCAGCTTTCGCGTAAAGTTGGGTTGCTTTCTCTCATTCGTATTAATATTAACGTTGAGGTTGTTAAAGGTTTCTCTTTTATTTAAATCGAACTGTTTTATCATTTATACAATTGCTTCACTGTATAAATCTCCTTTTAAATTTGTAACGTCAATTAATAAAGACACTACAAATAACGTAGGAGGACTCGACAAATTAAAAATTGAAAGCCGCAAGCTCAAAAAAAAAATGAACCAACACTCATTGAGCGAGAGCGCAACTATCGGTCGCAAAATCTCATTCGTTTTTCAGAATCCTGCGGTCTGGTATTGATCCGAGACCTCGCGCTTAATTCCTGGCCACCTTGCTATGCTTCCTTCTTCCGCAAGTTGAATTTGGGTGTCGGTGACCACGTGAGGCGAGTCAGCCCACGCCTCGCACCTCGCTTAAACAGTTAGTCGGCTCGAACAATGGCTCGACAGCGATCTCCTGCATAGTAAAGCTGACGGAGCCGAGGGATGCACGACAATAGATGATCCGATCACTTAACGACGTCGTATGCATGGAGCTGGCGGAAATGTTTGCGTCGGTTGGATATGAGGTCCTTTTAACGTATTTGGATGGTATTTAATTTAATTGAATAGAATAGTGAGAACTTAGTTCCTATTTACGTAGGGATCTATGTGATTGAATTACAATTTATTTTTTATATTTATTAATCCTTGCTAGAAATTGAAAACGTTTTTAGAGCAAGGATTGCCTATTTTTTAAATGACTGCTATAAATGGCCAAAAAATGCTCTTTAATGAGCCAATAAATGCTAAAATTTAATTTCAAAGCATTAAAAATGGTGTGATTTTTATTAGGGATATTTAGGGTATCATTTATTAAAAATACATGTAACCATATCTTAGTATTTGCATTTACAGGCTTGTATATCACAAATATAATGTGTAAACAAAGAAATAAAATTAGCTGACTCAGAATTATGAAAATACTTTAAAAATTTAAGAAGTTTTCTTACTCTGTAAGAAAACTTTTTATGCATAAATATAGGTTTTTATTTATTAGTTAGTAACATATAAATTTGTTCACTTTTGTCTTTTCAAATGTTAATAAACTATATCTATGTACCTAGAAATGTTCATATGTGTATACTTGCTATTTTGAGTAAACTCAAAATTTAAATTAAAAAATCAAAGAAGTTCTTTTGTAATATATTTCAAATTCAGTAGAAAAAAACAGAGTTTTATTTAAAGCAATTTTGGCAATTTTACGCAATGTTTTATATTCACAAAAACGTGATCACAAACAATTTCTCGGATCCCCGACGGGAAATCCCTCGCAGAATGTATTAGGTCCCCAAACTGACATATTTCTATTTTCTGGCGGTGTAAATTCATTAGTTAACCACGGCATCCAATATCCATTAAAGTTATCTGGGTAACCAGCTGGATCTATGAAAGTGTTTGTTTGATTCATTAAAACAGCTCGATAACCATTCAGTAGTTGATTTATCGAAGATACAATCTGAAAAATATTTGAAAATTGAGTCACCCTATGTTTACATTATGATGGAACGTTACATATACATAATTACAGAAAGATTATCATTTACTTTAACATAAATTTGTAAAGTTATTAAATACTAAAACAATAAACTCATAAATAATTGAAACTATTTAACTGCGCATTATGATGTACCTTGGGATATTTTTCAGAGACATCTGTCGTTTCACAAGGATCTTTAAAAATGTCAAATAAGCACGTGTTTACACATGTTGGGTAATTTGCTTTATATTGGCAACGAACCGTAGCTTTCTTTCTAAGGCTCAATATTTCATGAGCTTTAGGAAAAGAATATTTAAACGAATTCTTTATTGCTGTGGCAGATAACGAAGATGAAATGGTCTCTGTATTATATTTAGGAGAATAATCATTTCTATCTTGACCATAGTAATCTTTATAAACGTGAACTCCTGTAATTAAAATCGTTAATGAGATTTCAATTAAGTTAAAGGAAAGGAATGATTTAGAATCAGATGCCTTACCTCGAATTAATTTGTACTTTCCCTGAATAGCTGCTTCGGGTTTTAGTACTTCATCAATATTTAAGAATACTGAATTTCTGTTGGACTTTTGATCATTACTAATAGTAGGCCATTGATCAATACCATCAATGTCTTTTAAAACGCTTGGATCACCTCCTGCTAATTTATAAAGAGTAGGGAACCAGTCAGTAATATGCATGAATTCTTCGGAGACTCTGGAATATCTTTTTAATAACGGAGAAAAAATAAAAGCCGGGACCCGTACTCCGCCTTCGAAAACTGTAGCTTTAATCTGAAAAAATGATTTCCATCCACACAGTTCTTACATATAAAATGTTTAAAATGTTGTAATTTAAAGGTTCTCATACTCCACGTAAAGGATAATTGGATCCAGAGTTTGAAAAAGGCGCTACAGCAGTTGGAGCTCCGTTATCCGAAGTAAATATAATAATACTGTTATGTAACATATGTGCCTCATTCAGAGCTTTCACGATTCTTCCGACGGATTCATCCATAGCCGTGACAATTCCTATGCAGAGAAAAAATTGATTAGTTTATATTTAAATATCGAATAATAAAAAGGTTCTCAATTATACCTGCGTATCTTCTCCTATTCATGTCCGAAATATGTCCTAATCTATTGTTGACTTCTGTCAAATTTCGGACTTCTAAAGGATCTACATTTTCGCTTGCATGAGCAGCAAGATGCGACACCTGAAGATACAATGGCTTGTCTTGTTTATGATTTTTTATTATAATCTCACTTTCATCAGCAATGAAATCCGTAAGATATTGATTATTGTTGTATGGTTCTATTTTCTCTGGAGTATCCAAATGAAAATCTATACCTGTATGTTTCTGCAAATTATGAGGTAAATAATTGATTTAATATTCATTTATCGGATATCGAACATTAAAATAAAGTTATACGAAAAGTACATAATAAGAATAAACAAATTTCATGTTAAAATGTAAAAAGTAGTGCGTTACGTTAATAAAATTTTTAAATTTGCGAATACTGAAGTTGTTTCTCTCAAAATTTCAATTTCGAAATGCATATTTCAGTTTTATTGTTCAATAAAAATTGCAGATAATATGCTCACGTCTTTTGTGACGGTGTGATCGAAGTATCTGACATATCCGCCATAATAACCGACGAACGAGTCGAATCCTCTGCGAGTCGGCGTGTGCCTCTCCGTATAATAACCGAGATGCCACTTTCCCACGAGCCTCGTGCTGTATCCCAATTCTCGTAGGTACTCGGGCAGCAGTTTCTCGCTAAGGGGAATGCCTCTCGGTTCCGCCACGTTTATCGGCAGGCCCTGCAAGCCTATACAGCCGCCCCCAGAATTTAACTGCGTTCTCAAGCTGGGCTAATAAGGGGAATTGATATATTTACCCATTCTGCTGGGATAACGACCCGTGAGGAAAGCAGCCCGCGAGGGCGTACAGGTTGGCATCGCATAATGCCGGTTCAGGATAACGCCACTGTAGGCGAGCGCGTCGATATTCGGCGTCGGTATTTCGTTTGATCCGTGAAAGCCGACGTCGTTCCAGCCCTGTGAAAAATTCATTTTTTATTTTATATAGATTTATGTAAGTCCTTTTAAAATTATTATTAAAAAATTGTGTAGATGAAAATGTTAACTTCAGTTTCTTGTTAAGTACACGGAGAAAACTCCCTAGTGAAATTTACCAAAATTTAAGTAAAAGTTGCTTAAAAAGTTAAGCAAACACGTTAAGTAAACTTTACTCCAGGTTTGTAAGTAAATTTTACCGAATCCGAGGCGCCATCTTTCTTTCTGTCTCGCTCGCACGTGCGGTGGCGATTTTTCTCTGTGTACGTATTATTTTTATCACGTACATATTATTTTTACTTGCAATATGTCTAAAAAACTAAAGGAAAAGATAGACAGAATCACTTACCATATCATCAGTCATGATTACTATTATATGCGGTTTATTTTGATTCTGATTTGCTTCTTGTCCAGTAAATATTGAGAAAATGAACAAGAAGATGTGAGAAAAATAGTTAAATATATCCATCTTTATTAACTTTAATACTCTAAGGTATAGACAACACTGCGTATAGAGAACACTGCTATCACTTAAACCGTGCAAAAAACGTTCCTGCTTGCTTCCAATGAAGAAGCCGACTGACTGTGTAATGTCGCTGCTCACGATAAATAAGTAAGCGATATGTCCCGTTACTTCCGATAAAATTCATGCCAAGAAATGGCAACAATTTTTAAAATTTCGAATGATTATTAATAAAGATATTTTTTTTTATCTTATTTAACGTCGACTTTTACGCTACCTTGCGGCTTGCCTTTATCGCGCCGGAACCGACGGCTTCTAAAGGTGATTACCTAATCATCTGTTTGATATTATTAGACACTTAATTGTAAACAAATTCAGTGATGTAATGTCAGTTTTTTGCTGGAGACCATCAGGATTGAAACAGAGACCTTCTGGTTAAAGGACCGGTACTCTACCAACTGAACCATCGCTGCTCTAGTATTAGTAAAGATCTGTAACTGTTAAGAGGAATTTAATTTCATCGATGAAATATATTATCAAATTTTATTAAATTAATGATATCAAAATTAATTTGATAAAATATTTCATGAGAATAATTACATCAACTTAGCAAGATTACGTAATTATAATAGTTATTTTGAATACCATGAGAAGGTGTAAAGTTATTTCGTGTGTCACATTTATTGTAACGTACTCCGACAAAATAGTTTACATATTTTATTAGGAGATTTCAATATGAAATTAGAGATCTTATATGTCTAAAATACTGCCTAAAATGCAAGATATACTTTAACAATAATTGAATTTCATTACTTATTTGAATAATTAAATAAAATTTACCTCGTTTAGAGTTTACAGACAAAATATTTAATTTTTTTAATATGATTTATTATACTAATTACATTGTTATATGCTTATTATGAACAGATAAGGTAGAGTTGCGCAGGTGGTAAAAAGCATAAAATTGATATTTACTTTGAAAGAATAAATAATAAAATAAAAACGAAACGAGGTTATTTTATCTTAACAGGTTGCGATAAGTTATAAAATATATTCTTTTATAAATAAGAAGCAGCTGATGGATTCACATTTGTTCATATAAATTTAACATAATATTTTTGTTGCAGGTGAGCAATAAAATTGCAGTTTTAATTTTTTAGGCCATTTATATCGTAAGTTACAACTAATGCTATTTTGTACGCACGATTTATATCGAACATCTAATAATCGTAGCGAGAAAAATTTCCTTTCCGAAAAAAAATGAGTCAAAAAAACCCCTTTTCTCTTTTAAAAAATTTGAAAAAGCCGGCGACGCAACAGCTTAAATCTCGACGTCTCCCTCTCCCAATGACATTTTTAACTCGCCATCCATCACTCGGCAAGCGGCAAGACAAGATTGTAATATTCCGCGCGCACAGCCGAGAGCCAGCCGGCCGTTATAGCGCAGCGGCCGTCAGGCGCGACTGATCATGCGCGAGCTTTAGAGCAACCCCCGCTCGGCTTCGGCGGCGGGGGCGGCAGTCGGTGGAGTTGGCGCCGAAAATTTCGCACGCGACGAGGCAGTGCGACGCGCGACCCACAGGCGGCAGGATTACGTCGCCCTCGCCCCCGGGATACACGCAACCGCAGATACCAAGGAGGAGAGAGAGAGAGAGAGAGCAAGTGTCTCGTTCTTTCGTGCCGGAGAGTCCGAGAGAGTTCCTTCAACTCCGGCGCGAGGAATCTGTGGCGGTTCGGCCTGTTTCGCGGACGGACTCCCTGGTAAACAAGAGAGATAAGAGGAGAACGACATGCGATAAGCTATCCCAGGTAATTATGGCTTCGGCTTTTTTTCTTCGTATCGATGGGGAGGGGAGAACCGTTAAAATCACGATTGTAGAGGCAGGTTTCGGCGACGCTTAAACTGCAGGTGCGCTTAGAGTTAAATATGCTGGAGATTAGCGCAGTTGATGAAACTTGGAAAAGGAGGTTGGGAACTAAGTTTGAGAATTAATTTAAATGGAGACGGAGAAGGGAGAGATTGCTCTTCTTCTTCTTTCACTTTCTCTGCGTCGTCTAATTGCTAAATTAAATTTGACATTCGAGTGGAAACGGTTATTATTATTCTATAAGGTAAAGGAATCATCGCATAATTAATTAAATGTTTGCTTTTTGTAGATTTGCACTTTTGCAAAATAGTTTTGCCACAAGTAAATGTTGACAAATATTTTTGTAATACCAATATGTGATACTGACATTGGTTAGTGCTGTCACCTAACTAAGGACATGTTTTCTCGATCCTAATGTTACCACCAAAAAAAAAAAATGATTTTATTTTATTGTTATCGTAGTTTTGTAAAAATAGTCTAGTCCAATATTACTAATAAAAAGCAAATATTCTTACAAGAAAATAATATTAACAAGCATCAAGCATAGATATTATATCATCTACAGGCAAGTCGCAATAAACCAAATATATAGGTAATTCTATATATCTCTGCTATTAGACACCGCTTTAGTTTCCACACTTTCGTAATTGGAACAAATATTGTCCCATGGATTACTGAATTTCCGAGTAAGATAAATAAATTGGATGCAAACCGGTTAAATCAAATAATACGGATACTTCAATACGTTCCGAGGCAATTGATTAGATCATCGGGATGTCAACTTCGATTCTCAACATAGTTATATATGGTAACGTAAACTTTACATTGTGTTAATTTGCCAGAAATTAGATCAACATGTAAATGGGAATTGTCGACGGACGTACTCAAACACAGCATATTTATGATCGTTAACTGCGTTCATACGCTGTGCCGACGGTTAACAAAGGTTTAAATTTTGTTTAAATTGTTTAACGATGTATCATGTTTGTAAAAGGAATTTGCGAATGTAATAAATTTATGTTTCAATTATGCACTTGATCAGGTATGCTTATATATGTTTGCCCTCATAAAATCTGTAAAAATATTTACCTCGCAAAATGTACATATTTTAAAGGAAAACCATTATCCTTTTCACAGATGTTTCAAAAAATTTGTTGCATTTACTCGTGACCCCTTTAGAATAATGATGTAAAAATAAGCATTAAAATTGCAAAGTAATCTCAAAAGATTTCAATTTAAAAAATTCCAGAAAACTTTTCATAATATTAACTTAGAAATGATTATAAATGAAGGAAAATATTGATTTTCACTTTGTTTTTTAAAAGTAAAGATAGAACAAAAAGAATGTTTATTTGCTATTTTTATAACATGCACTTATTTATTCTTCATTTAATATATTTACTACAGAAAATCTGTAAACTTTCTATTTCATATATTTAGAATACTGTATTGCAAAAGTTTTCCGAGTTCTCCATTCAAAATCCTAGAGCTTTTAATTAAGGGATTAATCTAAAATTTATTCTAAAAAGCTCACAATGAATATGATATACATTAATCTTTCAAAATGAAGTGTCATCTTTTCATTAAAATATTCAAAGTTGGACATTATCGATCTTATTTATTTATAGTTTCCATTACTCCTACGACAAGTGCCCTTACCCTCCTGAACTATCAATCAGCCGCTAACTTCTGGGCACTCGAACTCACTCAGCACTGTTATCCAACGACAAATACATCTTTCCTCCGCAATCAGAAGCCTCGGCTAAATTAGTCCATCCGTCCGCGGTAAACACTCCTCGGAGCCCACCAAGAAGGCCTAAGACCAAGAGCTCGCTCGACTATCCTAAGCTAAATGTTTAATGTCCCGTTCGCGCGGCATGTACATCGCATAAGGAAGAGTCAAGAAATAGGTTCGTGCATAAGTCAAAAGTTATCATGGCTAAACGAGCGGCCGATCGATGCCTCGAATCGATCGATGCTCGACTCTAGGCCCTTAGGCGCTCTCCTCGATTCTTCCGACCTCGCGGCAGTTGTGCCTCGCCGAGCGAGTTTTCCGCGCCGCAGTTATAGCTTCTCGGCGGGCTCTGATGTAGATATGTATACCGAACTTGGATAATAAAGTACGATAGTTGGACCGCAGCGATCGAGTTGAACGTCTTTTTCCCTTGGCTTTTTTTTCGAAGATCGAGAGTTATGAGTGGGTTAAAGTCGAATTGCTTGCTGCATTTTCTGCATAGTTACCTTTTCTTCTTTATCAGTTTTTATAATAGTTCAATTAATTGAACGATTGTAATATTCTTTTTGTAATATTTATTAGTAAAGTTTTGAGGTAGGAAACAGGCATGCATTTCGAATCAATAACATTGTTGCATTTATTACTAAAATTCTTTGGGATTTCTTTATTTATGCTTTCTTTTAATCAATTTTTCCATGAAATTGCAGTAAGGCAAAAGTTTTTCAAGTTTTCCGTCACAGTAATTAAAAAATTTTCATTACAAGAAAAAATTTAATTAATTATCTAGTATGTCCTGTAAAAAAAACTTTTGATTGAAATGTGTCAAACAGAATATACTCAAAGATATTTCGCTTTTTACATTTATTTTAATTTTAATTACATCAAAATTAATCAATGACTGAAGCCAAAAAGTTATCACGCAGCACCCCATTATAGTTCGACGAAATTTTCATTAGATTTCAAGTAATTAAAAGCTAAACTACCAGATTTTGTGTAAAATGTATAATTAACGAATAACTTGTGAAACGCTATTACAAATAAAATTCTACTTGATTTTATATATTTTCTGACACAAATAACAATCTTATACGAATCGTGCGAAAATATTTCGAATAAGTTCGACAAATATTTCAGAAAGAAGTTATTTCGACTTATCCGGCGAGCTGAATCTCTGCTAAAGCACAAGATTTTCGCGGAAACTTTCGCATCCCCCTCTTCTATTTATACCTTTCGGTGCTCAAGCGCTGCAATTGCATTTAGGAGGGGAGGCAAGTAGTTGCGTTTTTCTTAGCCGCGCCGTTTGCAAGTCGAGCCGACGACGTTCTCAGTTGTGACATGCAAACATTTTCAAAACATTTTCAGTTTTGAGCCTCAGACGGTTCCTTCTATAAGCTGCACAGATGAAATCGAGAATTTTTACTTCAATATTGACTCTGCCCCTTCTTGTGCGGAGTTGTTTTAATTAAAAGTTTTTTTTATAAATACACAGTGCCTTTCAAGCTGCTATGTAGCAGCCAATAAAAAATCTTGCATAAATATTGATAAATTGTCCGCGTTATAAATTTCGATTGTAAATAAAAAATCAAATAATACCACGACTACTAATAGTTAAAAGCACCTGACGATAAAATTTTATTTTCGACAATAAACCCTCCCGTGACGAACTAAAGTCCACACGCCAGCCAAACAGAGAGATCGATCTCTCGCTTCGGGAGCGATCCTTCGCAAAATTGAAAGGGCAATCGTTGCCCTTGCGGCGAGCTATATAATAAAAACAAATTGTTTACGCACTCTCCCGCAGCCTCAGTCCTCTGCACTCGAATGGTAGGTGCGCGCGTAAAACCGTACGCGCGTAGGTCGCGCAGTATACCTCGATTTACGATAACGTCTGAATGCGAAATCGGACGTGCGACGCCTGTTTGCGCGTCTCTGCGCGCTACGCCGCTGTTGAGCAATTATTGCTCGCTCGCACTTCTCCGAGCGAAACCGCATTCGCGAGCTGGCTCCTATATAGAGCTCTGACGAGCGAGTGACGCGCGCTCGGGGTGGAATTAAGCCGCGGAAAAATTTCAGCGATGGCGGAAAGTTTAATCCTCATTTCTTTTATCGAAATTTTAAGCGCGCCGGCCAAGTGTGCAAGTGACTTTTATACTAAAATCGGAGATTAATTTCGATCAAAACTAATTTATTGATTGAATTCTTGAAAATTGCATTCGTTAAATTTTAAATAGGATTCTTTATTTTATTAATATTGTGATGACGTGCGCGAAAGATGAAGCGCAACCGTAGACATATGAGGACGACTCGAAGAAGAGATGATTAGCATAGGCATCGGTAGCTCAGTGGGATATTCGTCGCGAAAACGGAAGGTCCTGGGTTCGATTCCTGACCGAGTAAAGCCATGCCTCTTTTTTTAGAGTCTTGCAAATCCTCAATTAATTTGCGCACCGACGTAACAATTATATAATTAGGATAAACCTTCCTGCGTACTTGATAATATAGCTGTACTGCATACACGATACGTTTCGTGACAAGTTATCTCGCCAGTACACAGGGCAGTTAATTTGATGAAATTCTTTGACATCAACCAGAACCAGTTAATGAGACAGTTAAGCGTACGGCACACACCTTCGAACTTGAAATCTGTTCGGAAATTCAACGAGTTTTACAAGTGCACGAAAACAAAAGTACAGTAAAGCCGGATAAAAGTACCAAAAAAAAAAAAAAAAAAAAAAAAAATGCAAGAGAACAAGGAAGAAAATGTCTATCGGTTTGTGTATAGCGCTTGAACTGCCCGACGCAAAGCCGGCGCTAAAAGCTGCAAAGCTTTGTCGGCCTAAATAAATCCACTTCCGGCAACGTTGCGTGTATTCTATTTATGTTATACAAATACATGTACATACGGCGCACTATTTCCTGCAAAATCCTTCATCTTTCGCTCCGCGCTACGCTGAGGGTGGAACTTTCTTAGAAGCTTTTTGTTGCCTTGCGAGCTCATCGGTATGCCGTATGGATAGTTCATTACGCCTCTTTTACTTCCTGACAACAGAGGGAGAATGCAAACGTCTTAAATGACAAATTTTGTCTAAATTCAATGCATGACTTTTACCTGAAATATTTTACCTTGTGCTTTTATTACTCACTGAAAATTCAATTAACATAGACAGTAGTAATTGTAATTGTTCAAAATAGCAACCGCCATCAATTAAACATTCGAAGGCTCCCGCAATTTGCCAATTCAGCAGTCCTAATAAGATCGTTATTTATGATTGATCTAAGGCATGAAACCGACAGCAGCAGTGGATCCCGACTCGCTCAGCCGCCGTCGTAACTTTCTTCGAGTCTCTAGTCGCGGTCGTTCATCACGGAGGGTTCCCCGAGCGTCTCGGATAATCGGGCGACATGCGCCAGAACCAACGAAAGTCTCCGTCGGCAGACAGATCCGAGGCTAAAGTCTTGACTTACCTCGCAAACGAGATCCGGTTCCGTGCCGTCAGTTTTCCTTTTGTGTTCGTTTTTTTTCTCCTCCCCGATGTAAAAGAAAGCTCTCGACCGGGAGAGCTCGCCTTTGTTTTTACAAGGCTGCGTGACACCGAGATTCTCCCGACCGCCTTTTCGCCACTTTTACCAAGTTTTAAGCAGCGTTTTGGGGCCGAAAGTCGTGGAACTTTTTAAAGGTAAAACCTTTAGTAAGCTATGTATTTTTTCTTTAAAAGTATTTTAATTTAGACGCATTCGTTCGAAATCGTTGTTTCTTAATTTCTATATTTAGAAGTAAAATCTTTCCGATGAACGGAAGTTTCTCAAAGTACATAGTTCTGCTGTAGATTCGGTTAACTTAAAACTTGTTTGTTTTCATTTATTTGTTTTGAGTCGCCTCCCTCATCACGGGTATTAGCGACTTAAAATTCTTCTTTATTATTCCATTGAAGATAACGTTATAAAAATTTTGTATTTTTAAATACCAAATTTTCTTGAACTTAAAAAAAAATCATCTTTAATTAAACTCACAAAATCACTAAAGTTCCTAAAAGTAGTAACATAATTAATCTGTGTTACAGTTGTAATTAGCAGCTTTTATTTATGAAACTTGCTTCACTTACTAATTTGACTCAAAGTCACCTTAAACATTCCATGCAAATGAATATCAGATGTACAAGTCTTTAATGCAGTTAAGAAACTCTCTAAATCAAACAAAAGCACTCCGATTTAATTACAACATCTTTCATTCTAGATAGTGGATTCGTATTCGATTCATCAGGAATCATTTAATTTTAATGAAATGGATATGTTTTCAGAGGTACTTCATTTCTATTTCAAATTCTCTGAGAACGATTAATTAATAATAACACAGCAAAAAAGTTAAAATTATTGTACGTAATATATTCACGTTTAAGAAAAATTAATAAGAATGACAAAGCTCTTATTATATTAAATGCACCCAGTTTAAATATTATTTTAAATTAATTTTAAATTAAGTAATGTTTAAATATTATTTTTTGAAACATTAAAACATATTTGAAAGTATTTAAAAATTAAACATTAAACAATATTTATAATTAATAATAATGACCCGAAGATCAAGCTTACATCAGATGGAAAATTTTAATTTATAAGTCTGGAAATTAAGTGCCTCGATATTCAGTTTCAGATGCTTCTCTTATTTCCATTAAAATTCTCGGAAATACGTTCATTAAAGTAATGCACTCTGAAAACGTGGATGAAAATTTTTTTTTTTTTCGTTTACATATCTCATGCGATGCAAAATTTTAGCTTCCTGCAAGTCAATATTTTTTCTTAATCCACCCCTTTTAAGCTGAATGCTTGGTTGAATCGTAAAAAGGAGTCCAATCTCGTAAATATTTCTGAGGAATTCGGTGATCGTAAAATGTTAATTGGTCACGTGCCGAAATCTTGTCTTTGATCTTATTCGGTCGTTTTCGTGGTAAAGACTTTGATTAAATCGGTCTTGTAAAAATAAAAAATTGCGTCATTTTATGCTAAATATACTTTAAGGCATTTAGCAGTGCTTTACAAAATGTTTGTCCGTTATACTTTCGAAAAAGTTCTTTCGTATACGTGAAACAAGTAGGAATCCCATAAAGAATTCTTGGCTCAGGTTTGCATTGGCAAGTAGCTTGAAAAAAAATTTAAGGCATAACAATAACAGATAAGGACTTGGCTCTACGTTCTCTTGAATGGACATTTTCATTTCATTTCCTTAAGAGAAAATTTCTTCTGGACTATATGTACTGCTTAAATTACAAAATGTTTTAGGATAAGTATTGATACAGTAATTCTAAAGACTTGAAATATTTTTAAACTTGATCTAACTCACTTCTTTTTAACGTATTGAATAAATTTCAAACGCAGTTCTACCTAAAAAGTAGACGAAATTTACCTAATAGCGCCTAGCTCAACATTAATAATCACACGAATTGATCAAAGTATAACCAGAGTATAACACAAGCCTCTTTCTGCCGTCGCAAAATTTCTCATTGAAAAGCATTATCTAAAAAAGAAGCTCGAGCCTTAAGGATAAAAAGATGAAAAAAATCTAAAAAAATAGCTGGCTCGCACAATGGCAGGACGAGCTTGCGGTGAATAACGAAAAGCTCTGCTCTAAAAGGAAAAGAACCGTCGCCTCCATCGATCGACGTTAGCGAATCGCTAATGGTGCAAAACGACGAGGAAAGAATCCTCCCCTACTTAGTTCGCGTATTGTAATATCGCTCCCTTTGTTGATCAAACTGTCACTTGGCGCCGTATCTGACGAGGTGCCCGTCTCACTTCTCTCCGAACGGAGCAAATGGGCGACAAAGCAGCTCTCCGGCGAAAATTTTCGAAACTAGTAAACCAAGCTAGTTCGGTCCCCTTTTACGGCACTCGGAAAACAATTACTTTCTTACTGGAGAAAGCCTCCGGGGTGCATCTTGCGCGTGATTAATTCACTCTCGCAATTAAAAGCCCGGAGGGGGTGAGCGAAAAGCTCGAGTGATTTATCGATCCGCGACGTAAATGCAGCCTCTTATTTTAAGCCCCGTGCGTGAGGCCGGGGGAAAATTTTAAACGATTTTTTAGTCGTCCGGCAATACATGCTCAGGCACGTGCTTTCTGGCTCTTGCGTGCCGGTAATCAGAGACATCGTGTATACAATATTCCGCAGCTTTTTTCTCTCTTTCTCTTCGGCTTTTCGGTCGGCGAGACTTTTTTTCCGAGAAAAAGCGTAAAATACACTTCCCGATAGCGGAGCCTTGTTTCTCAAATGACATTTTAATAATACTCGCCAAGCTATTGAGTGAGAAAATGCCGCGAGGCTGATTCTCCCACCCCTCGACTTCGCGCACCAGATATCGCGTTACGTTGATTTGTTTTTATTCTCGAGTTACGACATAATTTTAGATTCGATAAGCGTGGCGGCTTTTTTTAGAAGGCTAGCCTATGGTTAATATTTTACTTGCATGCGAAATATCGCGCGGGAGCGTTTGAAATTGATTTTATGTGTTCCATTTCTTTTAGGCCGCGTTGCCGCGAATTATCCTAAGACTATTATTTACGAAATGTTGCTACTCACGTAAAACAGTAGAAAAACTGCATTTTCTAACCTGGCATTCGCGGAGTATTAAATAAATTATAAATATATTTTTAGTAGTGTTTTATTCAAACGTATGGATTACAATTGTAATTAATTACAACTATAATCAAAGAAGTTGTGTAGCACAATACAGATGAAGATAAATAATTGATTGATAAAATCGGATGATTCGAACGTCAACTAGGGTAAATCAAGCAATAAATCAATTCCCGCGAAGCCTATTAATATCACCATAGATAAAACGGAGCTGCCTCATAATCTAGCTCCAATCAGAAAGTTCGCTAATGAAACGCGTCAGCCAAATTAAGGGCGGTCCAGCCGAAAATCCCCCTCGCGATCGCCGTCGAAATTCGCCGCGGCTGCGGCGGCGAAAAACTCTTTTCGCCCCGGTAAATGACGAGGAGCTTATCGTCATGCTTATCTCTCGTAGCGACTCGAATGGATCGCTCGTTAAGAGGACGCAATCCTTTTGTGCGCGCGTCGACACGGAAAAGGATGCACCTCTCAATGGAAAACCAGTGAAATGAGCGCTGCGTGCAGGTCATTTGTTACAGGACGCCGAGGATTTATTACGCTTCGAGCTTTGATCGCCGGCCGACGAAATGACGGAATCAAATAGGAAAGTTCATTAAATATGATATATCTGCACTGGCGGCTGGCGCGAAAACGAACGGATTGAAATGCGCGGAAGCTGATAACGGAAGAAAGCCGATGCGAATCTCCGATGAACATTTTTCGAGCATTAATCACGTTTTTTGCGTCGTTGCATTTTTTTCTAACCGGGCGAAATGTGCGTCTGATAAAATTGATAAAATTGGAAAATGTTACGCAAACTTCAGTTTAAATCTCGAAAATAACTCTTGCAAAATGCTTCCATTGAATAATGACGAGGAACAAAGATTCTAAATATATATAGACTAAACATTATTTATCGTTAGAATAAAAGTGTCTCGCTTAACAGCCAACACGTAATCCTCCCTTAAAAATATTTATTCCGCACGCAGGCAGACAGCTGTCCCTAAAACGCCCCAGCCTAAGCAAGCACTCGGAAAGAGTTCCACGCGTGATTCCACTCGGAAAAGCAGACGACCGACAATCCCGGAAGCGAGGCTTTAAAACTCGATTATACGGGGTCGTATTACGCAGTATAATCGGCGTTCTTTCCTCTGGGGAAAAAGCTCTTCGTACGTGAACGGAAATCGTGTCCGAAAATTCCGACGTGCGGACGTTTTCGATTTTCGAGCTTGCGAACTTGAGCGCTGGTCAACTCCGGCGTTGCGCTTCGCTAAAGGTGACTAATGCAGCGAGAGGTTCCGAGTATGCCGGGAATGCGGTAGCAGACATTGGATTCTCATAATTTCGCTGCCCAGCTGCCTATTTTTGGCGCAAACGGCCTCTCTGTGACAAGCAGTCACGAGTGAAATCCGGTACATTCTTTGACGCTTAATTGCTTTCGTAGAACTGCTCACTGCGGATAGGGGGAGGTCATTGTTTCCAATTCCAATTGTGTTATACCCGCGTAGAATGTTTTTGGCATGCTGCTGTAAAATTAAAAAATAATATGACAAAGTATACTCTACAGATTATTCGTCAGAAAGAATTAAAAAGTTACGGTCTAAGATTAAAAAATTAAGACTTCAATCACGTTTCAGATTTGTCTAGGGTACTTACAATTAATTATCCCATTTCCTAATTCTTGAAAGGTGATGAAGCATTTTAAATTAATCGTATTGTAAATGTGATAAATTCTTTAAGTTCCTTTCCTTACATTATACGAAATGGCACCATCTGTAAAGCAAATGAGATTTGCTAGTTCCATTTGCACCATTTGTATCCGGAAACCATGCGATTAATGAAGAAGGCCGCATGCGTTCCGGAATATATGGATAATATTAACACCTCTAATACCTTTCTCTGTCGCTCTGATAACGATTTCTTTAAAAATGCCTTGCAATTTGATTCGGATTGAGTAGAAATTAGACCATTATTTAGAGTGAATCTTAAGTTTAGATTGAATAACTTAACTTTAGAATAAATAATTTAACTTTAAAGTAAATAAAGTAACTTTAAAGAAGATATTTTTTTTTTTTTTTTTTTTAATAAAACTAAGCTGCTTCAATATGGCAAATTTGAAGGCTATATTTTATTCTCCGTAGCTTTTAGAAAGCATAATTATAAATTTATACGTTATAGTGCGAAATATGGTACAATAAGAGATTCGAGAGTCTCGTTGTATTCTGAGCGAGAAATATAAAAATTTTTATTACGGACTTTTTAAAAATTTATTTCAAAATTCAAGATGCGTCTGCTTAAGTCGGTTCTCGGCGGAGTTGTAAAAAGCGAAGCCATTAATATCAAACGTTCGGTCTGAGCATAAATTTGCTTTTACTACTAAAACTGAGTGATTCATGTTTAAGGAATATTGACTTTAATCAAACTTTCACGCCTTCGGCAAATGCATTTCTAAAATTTTAAACGGACGAATATATAAGGACAGTACTTTAATTAAGCACTTTAAATTAATTGCATTATTAAAATTAAAACCTCTTTTGACCCAACACTTGTTATTAAAAAAAAAAACGCATCAGACGCTACTTGCTATTAATCACTGAAAAGGCAAATAGATGAATACGTTTTTGAATTACCCTTTCAATACTTGTTAGTTACAATTCACGTCAAATTCTTCCATTTTTCACGCGTTCCCACAAAGAATTCAATGATTCACTCAATTTTGCTCGAAGCAATTGCCGCGACTTTTGTACGAGCCATCCTTTCAGCTCTCTCTCTCCATTACCCTCAAACAAAGACGCAGCAGATCTGCGGCGAATCTTCAATTAAGTTTCAATTAGGCCGATCGTCCCCCTCCCTTCTCCCGTCGCCTTTTAGAGACGCAAGGCGCACGAAATATCCGGACGACCTCAATTGAATTTATTCAGGCGCGGCGCCGGGCTCTCGATTAATTAGCTTAGGAGTCGTCGGGAAAAATAATTCATGCTAACGATCGCCGCGGTCTCCATCAGCGAAAAAATGGAGGCTTCTTTTTCCTCGCCTTTTTTTCCGCGCCTCTTTCGCGCTGACTTGTACGCCGCCGAGGTATATGAGAGAGCTTTCCTTTTTTAGGCGCGCGTAGACGTGATGGCGTAGGCAAGAGAGGCTGAGCTCAGTCAGCAGTTGGTAAAAATTTATTCGCACTTCAGAATCGAATGAAATTGCACGGGGAGAGGTGAGAAGATATTGACGTGTACAATCGAGATTAAAAAGTGCGAGCGTATCAGGAAGGGACGATTGAATGTTTTTTAAATGTTTCCTGAATTTTATATCAAGTAAAGATAGATTTCACTTTTAGTTCTACGTTACGAATGAAAAGTTATCTAAATTTATAAATTATTCAATATATTGCATAAATTATTCTAGGCATACAGTAATGCGAATGGATTTTTATTTTTATTTCGGCTGTATTTTATTGAACTACACTGGGATTTTAGTGTTTTAACGCCGCTCGAACGAAGCCAGATAAACATAGTTAGGCCACAGCCGACCAAAACTTTTGACCGTAGAGAAAACTTTTTTACGGGGAGAACCTGACAACGGTTTACTTTCAAAGGCTCAGTAAACTTCTACCGGACATGCATAGTCCATTTCCCCTCTTCTCGGCACTTCTTTTTTTGCTCTCTACACTGTAAATAAAAAAGAGCGCGCGCGCGCGCACTTCATTTTCGTAGGCTCGGAGCAGGCGTGGCGCAATGATTCAACCTGTGTCATATCCCCCTCCGTCGCTGTTTGCTCGAGGGACAAAGAAAAAATATATAAAGACATGGAAAGTTGGGGGGTAAGAGAGGAGAGAAAAAAAGTTGAGGTGACATCGGGGATAATAGAGACAGGCGGGAATTTCTCGAACTTTCTTCGGAGAATTTCTTGACAACAATGGCGTACTGTCGCGGTTGGTGGCCGTTATTAAAGAGGCAGCTCATACCTACGTTTCATAAGACTATAATTATAACTGCAATAGCTTTCATATTATCTTTAAAACAATTAAATTATTCTGTATTTTAATTTGCACTGCATTTTTTTTAATACAATAAGGCAGCAAAAAGTAAATAGTAAAAATCCATTTTACTTTAACAATAGATATGTTACCTTTATTTTAAAGAAAATATACTCTTACACTAAGTAATAAGTCGACAATGTATATAACACAGCAACCATGACGCAAAGTCTACGGTTCCAGTTAGGAAACCCTTTCGAAGCTTGTCGACAAATTGCAAGGTAAAAGTTAGCTCGCTCGGGGACAAGTTCGCGGAGCAATTGTACGGCGATCCTTGCGAGCTTGACAGTCAACTATTCTCTCTCTCTCTCTCTCTCTCTCTCTCTCGTATAGCAAAATCCACATGAAAATTTTCCCGGTGAGAATCTTTGAAGAGACATCCGAGACATCGAAAATCCTGCCGACTCTTTACATCAAAGGGAACTTCTTGGCTCGGAGGATCGTCCAGTGTTATTTTATTATACCGACTGATGCAACCTCCGCGGGGAATTTCTTACGAGCACTTTTAAAGTAAATGCTGCTTTACTAGAGGGTGGAGGTGGAACAATGCAATTGAAAGGTTACTTTGAGTAGCTTTTTAAGGGATGAGAGTTTATTTTAATCAGTTAAAAAATTGAATGGAACACATGTAAAATTAAACTGTACATTATAACTGCATTTTCTTTAATAATGCAATAGAATAAGATTTAGAAAATTTTATTAATGACTTACATTTTGAGGTCTAATTCAGAAGTTGTTAAAAAAATAGTTGGTAAGCTTTGTAACTATTTGGTGTGTTCAGATAAAAAATTATACAATCTAAGAATTTATCTTTATAATCTTAGATTTATCTCGATGCGCAGCAGTGTAATGCTGCTTTGTATTCGTAATTTTATATCTAGGATGAAATATAATTATTTTTAGAATTACAAACTGTATCTTTGTGCAAGTATGCGAAATGAAAAATAAAATAATGAAGGAAAAAACGATTTTTACATACACAATCGTGATTTTACGGTTCAATAATGGGGCAATAAATTAGAAAATATATGTAAATAATGTCTCACTAAAATTTCACTTTCTGCACAGATGCCGAACGCACCAGACTGCAATGCACTAAGCACAGTGAATTTGTAACTAATCAAGACTTACGACTAGCCAGTGAATGAGCTAAGCCTAAGCGAAAAGAAGTGAGCAATACTAGAACTATCATAGCCGAATTCCACAACGACCTCAACGTATCAACAAGAGAGCTCAGCAGCATCGTTCCACTGTCGAAAACTCATTCTCCCGCGATTTCCTGACAGTCGCGAGCGCAAAAAAGACGCACTTTCTTCCGAGCGATCTTCGCAAGCCCCCGCGTGCAGCCTGACAACATTGGGCCTCTTTCTCTCTCCCTTTGCCTAGAGCTTTCCTGTCGACCGACGGCCTCGACCCACTATAGAGGACCACGCCGTTGCAGAAGATATATCCAGGTGTGACGCGGCTCGGAACTTGCTCAGCCACGTGAATGGCTTTCGTCCGGATTAGAGCTCTGCCCGATGCTAACGACTAACGACACCTTCCTGCGCCTGACACCCAAGCTTTGCCGCCGCCTCCTTCCCGGTCCGCGTCATGATTAGAGGATCCCAGCAGCGGGTGTGAAGAGCCGAGTTCGAAGGGGAGCCTTAAATGAGCCGAGCGGGATGAACTCAGCATGCGAGCGAGAACGTAGCGTCCTCCCTGGAGCCACTTAGTCCGGAGATATGAGTTGAAGTCGCTTGGCCAACAGCCGAAAGTGTGGAACCTTGGCGCAAGGGCTCGCCGGAGTCCGCGGCGAAGTCGTCGTCGCCGTCGCGCAAGGGTACCTTGCGCAGCCTGGTACGTCGACTGAGCGGCGGAAGCGGCGGCGGCGGCGGCAGCAGCAGCAGCAGCAGCACCCCGAGCAGGCCTCAACCTCAGGCAGGAAGCACGGTGTCAGCGTCCCCAGGCGGCTCGGTTGGCCGCGGAAGCTGCCTCAGCCGACGGGCTAGCCGCGAGCTCAGCCCCTCGCTCTCCACGTCCTCGTCCTCGTCGAAGGGCGGCGGCGGCGGGGGCGGCGGCAGCTCCTCCGTGGGCGCCGAGGTCGCAGTCGCGGGGGCGCAGGCTGGGCATGAGCAGCAGCAGCAGGGGGGGCCCGGGGGCGGGGGCGGAGGAGGCCCGCACGCCGCTACCGCCGCGAGCGGACAGGATTGGCGCAGGCTAGTCGGCAGTATACGCAGGAAGGTGCGCAGGAAGACGGCGCAGAGCAGCGCCAACATATCGGAGCAGACGCTGCAGGAGACCACCAGCCAGAAGCACCAGGATGACTTTCTCAAGGCCACCATGAGGATCTTCCTCGTTGTCTCGCCGCCGATGGGACGCGTTCAGGTAAACGCTCCTCTTTATCTGATGAGGATTTTTACCGGCTGCTTTTTCTTTCGCTAATTAATTACTGAAAATCCGCATGAACCTTGATTGTGTACTCGATTGATGCGCAGATTATTTCTTACCATTAATTATAAGAAATATTATGAGCCCGTATTTATTTAAATGCTATCAAATGGCCGACTGCCCAATATGACTATATTTGCTAGCAACATCGCTGTTAGAAAAAAGCAGTGGTTTTCACCCTTGTACAAATAAATTATGTATTATTTTAATTGTGCCCTCATGACCACGGTATCGAATGAAAGCTTTCGGATAATTAAATATCCCCGCACACCAACAAGTCAATTGAAAGCATTTCGGACCGCTGAATAAAAGTAAGGATTCAACCTTCAATCTGTTCTTAAAAATATTATTTAAATTTCCCCTGAATTTTATCCACTCGTCTATACGGGGCCGCAAGAAGGATTCGAGCTCATCCACTTTTTTTTGAGAAAACTCCGTCCCAACTATGGGATTAACTTTCTGGATTTAAGCTGTAACACGGTTAAAATTACATACGTCAATCTTGAGGTGAAACATCTAAATTGAGGAGCCGGATCGAGAAACAGGCTCAGCGCTCGGCCGCGGCCAAAAGCCACGATGGGCAGGGTTGATTTTTGAAGGTCTGCAAATAAATTTAAAAAAAAATACTACCAGGTAGAGCATGAAAATATACAACTTTTTTACATTTACAAGTTTTTGGTTCGATAAATAGTTTCCGAGATAAAAAATTTTTATCGACCGGAATCATTAAATTTCGAAACTTAAATCGCTGTATCTCCATGATTAATGCATTAATCAATT